>JAMXBD010003112.1:0-139390 GCA_024138025.1 Combretum micranthum | reverse complement strand
ATATAATATAGGAAATTATTTTCATTGAACTAAGTAAGTTTTAGTAAAGAATTACTCAAAACAAGACAATGAGTTTCAACTTGTAAATTTCGGTTTTATGAAAATGATCCTTAGAAGTTTCATTTGAACTTTATGTTTGGTATTGGATAGGTGTAATCTCTTAATTTGTTTTGAGAATCTCCTTGCAAGCTTAGGACTAAAATAAATTGGTCTAAGTAGTTAAATAGAGTAGATATGGCAATTTTCACAAAGCTCAAATCTTGGCATTTTCGCAACCCTACTGTACAGTATATTTCCGACCCCTAAATGACCTTAAATGTTTGAATTAACTTTATAAATAGATAGCTCATTCGAAGTAGTAAAATCGGTATATTATAAGCTAAATTTCGAGTTAAAATGAGTTAGATATGACCTTTTTAAGTTAAAGATTCAACCTAGCGGAAATTGACAAACTTAGTAAATAAAATTGTTAAGTTTAATAGAAGTTCATAAAGACTCATTGAGGGTATCCTTGTACTTAGGTGAATTGAGGACGGGTTACCAATCCCGAGGACTATTACGACTAGTGGATTTTCACTACATGGACAAGTGAGTTGATTTCTCAATTAATTATGCTCTTGGATGTGCTTGTAGTAGTAGTGGCATTAGACTTAGGAAAAGATAAAATTGTGATTGAATGGTGATCTAAACTTGCATGAATGAACGATAAGTATATCTAGGCAAGCTTTGTTGCAATAATCTTGTATGAGCTAGTATAGATTTGGAATGTCTAAAATTTGTATGGTCACTTTTAAATTATCTAATTAATATACCGTGATTATATGAATAAATTGTACATGCATATCACGTAGTGTGTCGCATATCATTGTCGAGTATGCCTTTGGTGGGACAAAGGTGTATTTGGGAGGCAGCGGGTCTTTAATGAAGGGGACTAGGGTTGCATGACTTATGGACCACCCCATTCAAAAAAACGAAACTATGGTTGCATGACTTATGGACCAACATTAAAAACTGTGGTTGCATGTCTTATGGACCACCTCACTTAAGATTGGGACTATGGTTGCATGCCTTATGGACCAACATTGGAACTGTAGTTGCATGACTTATGAACTACCCCAAACCCCGAATGGAGGGCGTAAATTCATTCACTTATGACTACCGGAAAGTCATATGCTTGCTTGCTCATTTGCTTGTGCATTCATATTTGCTTAATTATAACTTGCTTGTATAGATATTTTAGCTTGATCGAGTATGTTACTTGGAAAATGAATCTCACTAAGCAA
The DNA here is from genome assembly GCA_024138025.1 of Combretum micranthum. Lineage (NCBI taxonomy): Eukaryota > Viridiplantae > Streptophyta > Magnoliopsida > Myrtales > Combretaceae > Combretum > Combretum micranthum. Next base: position 138,107 of record JAMXBD010003112.1, on the reverse strand, counting down.
TTAGCTTATACCACAACAGTTTTTGTTGCAGTGTTCCTATTTTTGGATGTTCCGAGAGGACACTTTGTGCAGGTTTACTACATTAGATTAAAGAGCTTTTGAGGAAGTCGGGACCTAGTATAAGCATGGACTTCTAGGAAAATCTCTTTAATGTAAATTCAGATCTGTGTAATTGGAGCTAAACGATGTAGACTCCTATTATTTTGGCGGGAGTATGCCCCCTTGACTTTTGTAAAGTTTAACTATTTATCTTGTTGTGATTTATATTCTTAATGCTATATACTTTCTTAAGACTACTCGAATCAAAGTGTGATCCTAAAAGTTGTGAAAGTACACCTTACACTCGATATGTAAACTTATGGGATGACTAAGGTGGTCATACTTAAGTTTAAGTATCGCGTGTGGTGGACTGTCGCGTTTAGGGTACCCTTTGGGGCGTGACAGATGCTACCGCACTGCCTTGATCACAGCTTGTGTAGGGAGCCTATGCAAACCTCCTAACCATATTTTGTCTTCTACATAGCTATTCACATGGTTTGTGCAACTTCTTATGCACAATTGAAATCGCCTTCTGGTTCGAAAACACGTTCGACATGAACTCATACACAAGTTGCATAACAACTCATGTATAAACTTATACAAATTCTTCATCAAAATCTCCTTTAATCCATCTAAATGTCTTCATTATGCTCAATTATCTTCTTTGACACCTGAAATCAATATTTTAATCCAATAAGTACCATTTTCTTGAATAAATTCTATAAAAATCGTGAAATATATCATCAAATTAATTCTTAAAATAAGAGCTTTTGACATGTGTCAACCACATACAACAAATCAAAAGATCCTAATAACTTTAGTAATTATGCCACACCAAGGGAACAAAAGTTATCACAACCTCTTAGTTATGCCACACCTAGTGAAACAAAAGTTCCTAAAACCTCTCCATGAAAACTAGGAATCTAAGAAATATAATTAGAAACAAGATGTGGTGTAGGTTCTAGAAAATACTTTATTAACAAAACATGAGTCTACATGGTTCCAAAGGTTTTTGTAAACAACACTTTTAAGAAATACAAACAACATATATAATATCCTATGATTCAAATAATATTTAGTCCAATAGCAACTAATCTAATATGTACAAGCAACATACACTAGTAGTTATATACTTAATGTCCGTGTATACTTCAAAATCCAAACCATATCATGAAATAATTTATTGTATCAAAAACAAATTATCAAAAGATTGCAACACCTATATTCTAATTCTTCTCACAACATTTGAATTTCCAAATTTAATGTTTTAATTTTCCGAAAATTGCCAACGTCATGCGCACTTATGGGTTAATCCTCGATTGATTTGTTTACCAACGAGTCATGTGGACCATGGCTAACCTACGTCAATTTACCACAACAATTGATTGGCGATAATTAACTAGGGGTAGTCAACTAACTTGATTCATTTGTCTTCTTCAACTGTGGCTTCCTTATATCAGTTTAGGTTCCTTTAAACATTGATATATCTTGTTTCTAAGGTATTTTGTCTCCAATTTTCTTCATAAAATTTAATCTTTAATCCACTTATCATGTTATTTATCTATTAATATGATTTTTACCAATTTTTCATGTAACTACTTGTTATCATCTCAAAATTGGTTGAAAGTTTCAATCTTTAGTTGTATATCCTATATAACTCAAGTTCCTCTTTTGATTTCCAATCATTTTTCTATTAATCTTGTGTGATATGCTATGATCACGTTTATCATGTTCACATATCTCATTATAGGTTTGTAATTCCATGCAATGACTCACCAACTTATCATAATAAGATTAAGCTAAAAAGTTCTACCTCAACATGTAGAATTGAAGTAGTGCTTGTTAGCCCATCAATATTCACTATTACAATTCTATAGAATTGTGAACTTTATTCTCATGATTAACTTGTTTTAAGATTGATTTCTCATTATGAGAGACACTTCCCATTAAGATCTTGTAGTTATACTTCTCAACTTCCTTAGTTTCCTACCAAACATTACAATTTTTTTACAAACGATCCATGAGAGATTTTTTAAAAACAATAGATAAAGATATGGTTTCATTACTAACAATCCATTATAAATTTTCTAAAAAGGTAGATAAATATACGGTTTCATTACTATTGAACCATGAAAGGCTTTTATAAAGATAGTTGATAAAGATTTTATTTAATTAAACTTCTTACTATTCATAATATCTTGTTAATCCAATATGCTATTAGCAATTTCTATCAAGAAACATCACTTGCGCAGTATTCATGTGAAATAATATATAAACAATTTAGGAAATGATTCATACTTTCTTATCATCCTAAAGGAGTTAACTTGTCTTCAATTTCTAAGAATCTATGAATTCTTATGAAACTCTCACATATGAGGAATGGAGTTTAAAAGGTTTATATATATATATATATATATATAGAAGAGAGAGATATAGGTTTAAGAAAATATAAAAGGAAATATTTTGGTCTACACTATAATAACCCTAAATATAAAGTATTTTCTAAGCTATTTCAATGTTAATTAGGCAATTTATACAAATCACCTTCCAATAAAAACCAATATTGCTTAATAAACGCACAAAGTTGTTGTGTATACCTTTAAATATGAAAAAAGATCTTTAATAATACTATAATGAAAAAGGGTAAATTTCGAAAACATCCTATAAACTTTAAGAGTAGTGTGGATTGATCCCCACATTTTGAAAGCATAGTTTTTAACCTCTTAATCCATAAACAATTAACACCATTAAAAACATTTGTATTTTTCTATCCAAAAAGTACGATGTTTGTACTGTTCTTTTTTTTTTTTTTTCAATCATTTGTACCATTCGTTGGGTTACTTTTTAGATAGAAAAGGACGAAAATATACAATGTAGTTAACAGTACTAATTGTTTATAGATTAGAGAGTAAAAAACCACGCTTTCAAATTTGAAGAGTCAATCTATATTACCCTTAAAGTTTAGGGAGCATTTTTGCAATTTCCTCAAACAAAAATAACACTTGGAGATCACCATGACTCATTTTTTGAAGTTTTAACTCTAACCGTAAACTTTCAATATTTTATTTATATAGAAGATGAAACACATGACCATACAAGGAGTAATTACATGGTGATATGAAGGCAAAAAACTAATAGCTTGTTCACTTTGCCATATGAAATAAGAAGGGAATGGAATTCTAATTTAAAGAGAATATAAAATATTCACTTAGTATAAAAAGTAAAACAAGTAATTATTAAAGTAAAATATAAAATATCTATAATGCCCTTGTATTTATTATAAGAGAAATAATTATATTAATGATATTTTCGAGATAGATGTATTTATGATAAAGTTGAAAAATAAACATTTAAATTACAATTTATGAGGTGAAGACATGAATTGTCATTCATAATTTTACGTGATAGCAATTCACTAAGAATTATCAATCCTCTCAAATAAACACTGAAATATTAGATTTACGTCAAACGGAGAGAGAATGAATTGTTATTCATATCAACTGAACGGGCTATAAAGAAATAAAAATGTTTAAACTAGAAATATAGTACTATTGATAATAAAAACAATGTTTGATGATTTGTACAATAATTATGTTTTGCAAACATGTTTGAAAAGAATAAGAAGGAAAAAAATGGAGAAATCTGTGAAGCTAGCAAAAAGTGCAAAATTAAAATGAGCCATAATAATACGTCTAATAAACAAGCCATGATAATAAATGAGAACTCATATCAGACATACTTCTCAAATACCATTTTTTATCTCTTTTGACAATAATTGAACTATTTCCCGGTAAAAATGAATCAAACTTAAAAATCCAAATTAAGATGGAAATGGCCAAGGTCCATCTAATCTAGCTGTACATTCTATATTATGATTTTCGGATGATCCTATTCAGGTATAATGGCTGCAACAATATCTAAATATAGGCTTGCACCTGCTGATCGGATGAAATTCCTCCATCAATTTTCGCGTACTTGTTGGCGAAAAGTTTGTCGGATATTTAGGCATCGATATAGGCAAATGTATGGTTTCATCGGTACCACCAGCTATTCAGACAATCCAACGCGAAGAAAGACGACAGGGAACATTCAGAGAGGGAGAGGACGGAGTGGGGGAAGAGAGAGAGAGAAGAGAACAGAGTAGCGGACCTTCTTCTTCCTCCGTCCATTGCTTTCTCTGAACCCTTCCTTCCAAGTTCCGTGCAGATTAGTAATTGACCGGTTTGGCTGTTCGAAGATTCATCCTGATGTAATTGAAAAGGTAAATCCTGGGCCAACTTTTTATTGCTTCTGTTTTTCTTTTCCCTTTGTTGCCTATTATTAAAAACATATTATGATAATATCCGATCGAAAAAAAAAAAACATTTCAACGTCATAAATTACGACATAAATGGAGTCTTCACTAAAATGATCAAATAAAGAAAGATTAAATCCGTATGCAGCAGGCTGATAAACGACGTGTAATTTATTATCCGTCGGAATCTCATCAAAATCCTTGCGAGGATGGGATATGGGATTGTGCTGACGAATGATATCGAGCCATTTATATATCCATGACAAACTGACTGCTCTGCACTGCACGCAATTTCTTCGAGTTTGATTTTATGCCTAGACGGGAGACCTATTATCAAAGGTTCATGATGAGTCGTCATAAAAAAGAAGGAAATGAAAATTTACTTTTATTTGATGCATGCCTTTTCATTATTTCGTTTCATTGAGATATCGTTCGTTTTGAAAGATGCAGATAACTGGGCGACAACTTATGTTACTATGTTATTGGCACCAACTTGTGACGACTTCGAAGGCGACTTTTCAAGTGAAGAGTCAAGATCTAGCTAGTTTATGAAAAAGGAAAAACAACAAAATCCCTACTGGCATCAGAAACATTTCTCCCTCTATCTCTCTCTCTCTCTCTCTCTCCCCTTCCCTAGTCGAGTCGAGGTGGATTCTTACTTACTATTGTGTATAAACGGGTTGTTGTTACGTCCATACATGGCTCCAAGCAAATTGAGAAGGGCAATAGGAGCTTTCAAAGACCAGACCAGCATAGGCCTAGCAAAAGTTGGAGGCAGCAGCTTGCGATGCGATCTCCGTGTAGCAATCCTCAAGGCCACTAGGCATGAAGAATTCCCTGCAGAAGAGAGACACATCCGAGAAATACTAAGCTTAACGAGTTATTCCCAAGCGCACGTTAGCGATTGTGTCAACATCATTGCCAAGCGCCTCAAGGCCACTAGGAACTGGACGGTTGCACTCAAAACGCTTATGCTAATCCAGCGCCTTCTCGCGGAGGGTGACCCTGCCTACGAGCAGGAGATTTTCTTTTCAACAAGAAGGGGAACAAGGCTCCTTAACATGGCCGACTTTCGGGACACGTCACCGTCGCACTCCTGGGATTACTCTGCTATGGTCAGGACTTATGCATTGTACCTTGATGAACGGCTTGAGTATCGGATGCAGGGACAGCGGGGAAGCGAAGCATGTTTGGGTTCGACGATGATGACGAGGAAGAAACTAGCCAAGCCAATGTCAGACTCGTTGTCACGCCCGTTTGGGAGATGAAAACCGAGCAGGTATTCTCCAAGATGCAGCACTTGCAACAGCTTCTGGATCGCTTTTTGGCCTGTAGGCCAACAGGTTGGTGCGCCCACACTACACCTACACAAAATTTTCTAGTATCGTCAACTTTCGCTATATCTTAATTTTACATTACTGTTTGACCTTTTTTTTTCCTTTTTTTAATACATTATACTGTATACATATACACCTACACCTACACTAAAAAAAAAAACTTTAGAAATAGAAATTCTACCATAAAAAATTGATAAAATAAGTTATAATTCTACAAATAAAATCCGCGATGAATTTTTGTGATAAAAATTTAAATTTGTCTTAGTGTAATGCAGACAGCGGAAAGGTTATATACATATAACATGGGGAAAATGTGGAGGACAGGACACACTTGTACTTGTGTGACATTTGCAAAATAGCTGGGAATTTTGGACCACACATCTAGGAAATTGTGTTTATAAAAGTTACTTCAATCTTCAGTGTCGTCAGTACGTGTTGCTGATGGATTTAATGTGGTATGGATAGAGATAGTAAACGTAAGAGTAATTAAAAAAAAAAAAATCATACAAATGCGTTCCGTCCTCCACATTTTTCTTTCAAATAATTATATAGTATGAAATATTATTATTTATTCATTTTTACATGATATTATATGATATATGAATGCATATAAAATGTCATCATCTTGATTAAGTTTTGTCCCCATGTGAATTTAGTTTTTAAACTCATCAAGATCCACGCTAGAGAAATCAAATCTCATGTTCCAATGGCATTTCTATGTATATAACAGATAATATGTTATTTTTCATTCTCTCCGTGTTATTATTAAACTAGTTAGGTATGCTTTTTTAATTATTATTGCTTGAAAGAAAATAATAGCATCAAAACTTACCGAAAAAGTTTCCAATTCATAATTGCAGCATATCTTATCTGCACACAAACATGATGATAAATTAAACTTAAGATTATCATATAATAAATGAGCTTATAATGAAAACGAATATTTTTATAAATAACTTGAGGTCAAATATTTTAACTCCAACCTTTTTTTAAGATATATCTAATTATAAATTAAAGGAATTGCTATCTCTTTACAACCTTATTACATATTTAAAATGTTGAAAGTGAACCAAACCCACCAAAAGTATTTTCCCATCTATCTATTTTATGTGGAAGTGCAGTAAGATGTTTTGCAGAAGTTTCTTGAGGAAGCGTGAAGCGCTCTTCCGATACGAATAGCATTCAGGATTTTATAGTAAGTAAATTTGACGTACTATGTAACATAAATAAAAACCGACAACACATTTTATGCAAATCGATTTTCCAATCTAAACATGTTACAGCCATCGTAATGTATAATTCGTCACAAAATAGAACTTGAAATTATCCTTACCTTGAATAATATAAAATTAAAATAATGATGTGTCTATGGACACAAGATAGGCTATTAAGCCTCTTATAGCTAGAGTCGATATATATATATGCAAGTTTCATGAAGAAGAATGAGGAGGAGGAGAAGCAGCATTAACCTTAAGAGCCTGATCACCCACTCACTTGATCAGTTTATTTGTTATATGAGCAGGTGAAGCAAAAAACAACAGAGTTGTGTTTGCGGCGCTCTACCCGATAGTAAAAGAAAGTTTTCAAATATATTATGAGATGACGGAAACGATGAAACTTTAGTTGATCATTTCGCGGATATGGAAGTTCCAGACTGTGTGAAGGTGTACGAGGTATTTGCACGGAATGGAAAGCTGTTTGATGAGCTTGAAACGTTCTATGGCTGGTGCAAGGATGTTGGCCTTGCCCGCTCTTCTGAGTACCCTGAAGTCGAGAAAATTACACAAAGGAAACTTGATATAATGGACGACGCCATCCGAGAGAAGTCGTCGTTGACTCAGAGTAAGAGAACCAAGAGTGTGGAACTGAAGACCGAAACCGAGCAAGAACCCGGTGTCTGTGCGAGTGAGGTTGGTGATACAAGTGACGTGGACATGGCTACCATAAAAGCACTCCCTCCTCCTGAGCCTGAGGGTTTCACTGAGGAATCAGCTCGTGATCGTGTAGAAGATAAAAGGGAGAGCGTGCATGTGCAACCAGAAGCTGACCTACTGAACTTAGGTGATGATTCTGTAACCACAAATCAAGAACATGGAACTCAGCTAGCACTAGCTTTGTTTAATGGCAGTGGGCCATCGATCGGTCCTACACCTACACCTACTCCGTCCTGGGAAGCATTCTCTGAAGATACAGCAGACTGGGAGACCGCACTGGTGCAATCGGCAAGTAACATATCAAAGCAAGAGGCAAGACTGGGGGGTGGTTTGGATTTGCTACTGCTAGATTCTATGTATCAGCATGGAGCTATTATGGATAGTGCTAATGCAGCTGTTGTGAATAATGGAAGTGCGAGTAGTGTAGCAAGGGTAGCGTCAGCAACTGGGACGCACCCAATGCTGGCTGGTCCGGCTCCCCCTCCTCAAGCTCAAGCAGCAGGTGCAGGTGCAGGTGCATCTAGGACTGCTGGAGATCCATTTGCAGCCTCGTTCACCGTTGCTCCACCACCATACGTACAGATGTCAGACATGGAAAAGAAGCAGAGGCTTCTGGTAGATGAGCAGATGATGTGGCAGAAATATGCAAGGGGTAGGGATGGGATGCAATTGCAAGGTCAGCATGCAATCCCTAACTTCCAACGTAATCCATACAGTAATAATATGGGTGGCTTCATGAGAACCTACCGATTTTAACATATTCTTTCCTTAGATACTCGGGCAATATAATTTATAAAAAGCAAGTAAGTCTTGCAGTTATGGTGCCATGCTAGAGAGCATCCTGCCATGACAATGGAAGACCTTATGAGAGATAGCTATATACAAATCAATGTGCTATACATATACCTCAATACAGTGTCTTTTATCTTTTCCTTAATGTGTTCTAATCTTCGGGATGCTGTTCCTTTTTTACCATCCAGAATCTTCATAGATTAAGAGCATTTTTATTTAAGGAAACTATAAAATAGATATGTTATAATCACTAGTGAATTGGCAATTTGATATGTATAAGCAGGGACGGGCTAGTGGGGGCCCATAGTGGCCTGGCCCCCAGCCAAAAAATTCTCGTGAAAGACCCCGTCTGCATAAACTATAAATAGAACGATATTAGAGAGAATGGCCAACAGCCCATTGGAATATCCGGTCCAAATCGTCCAAGTCCAAGTTAAAATTTTAAAGTCCAAAAGCACAGTTGCAGGGACATTCATTGTACTGGCTGATGTCTGACATGTTTGTCTATTTTATTTTTATTTTTTTTCCCATATGTTCCTTTGAATTTTATGTGACTTTTGGCAGAATCTAACCTAACATTGTATTCTTTGCTTTTTCAATTCTGAAACGTTACATTTGGTGGTGTGGGCTTTTCTTTTTTTCCTTTTTTCCCCTTTGTATGACTATATATCGGGTAGTTGATAAAAAGAGATGTTGCTTTTTTTTTTTTTGCCCTTTACCATATTGAATACTAGAAAAATATTCTTGAAGGTTTTATTGACAAATCCAAATAAGATTTTTTTAGTAAATTGTTTCGATTGGCAACTCCATGTTTAAGTTGCTACATTTATATTATATTTTCTTTTTTAGATTTTAGATCTACGATACTTATTAATTTTTTTCTTTCATACCAGTATTAAAATATCACTTTATAATATTTAAGGAAATCAATTTTATTTCTGAGATTTAAAAATTCAAAAATATCTTATTTTGCATTAGATAATCAATGAATTTTATGAGAAAAAAGAGAGACGAGATACACTTTGATGATTTTTTATCTCACAATTTTATATATAATTATTTATTGTTTTTTTTTCATATAATAATATAGAAGTAGTTTAAGGGTGTATACGGTATGGTTCAGTTCGATTTACACCTCGAACCGAAACGTACTATATTTTACGGTTCTGTTTTTTTTTAATTCGAACTTGACCATACGGTTCAATTCGTAATTTTTTTCAACCGAAAAAAAATGGTTCGATTTGCTGTTCGAACCATTTTTATTCATAAAATAAAAAATATATTCTATAGAAAAACTTTCATTACATATTCCTTATCATTAATGCAAATATAAATAACAATATTTTAAATTAATCATTTACCAAATAAACATGCAAAACTTATAAGAAAGAAGTGATTTCATTCATTATAAAATTATAATTGTAACTAGTCTCATTTTTTTAATTATCTTAAATTATAATTGTATACTAGACTTTATCCCAATATAAGATATAAAATTCAATTTGTTGTATGCTTCTAACTAACATATTACCAATTATATAAATTAATAAGTAACTAAATAATAGAAGTAGACTAATTAGTAAGACAAATGGAAAAGGAATATGCACGAATTAGAATACTAGAGGCTAAAAACTAAAAGCTATCTTATTTATAGATCACATAACAATTAAAGCATATTATGAAAATCTAACTGTATTCTAATGAAAAAAATTAATTGTTTTTAAAATTTATGACTTAGATATGTATCATTAATAAAACAATTAAAAATAAAAATAACATTTTAATTTTTTTAATATATAAATTGTTCGTTCGGTTCTTCAAACGGTTTGGTTTATGGTTTGAACTCAACCGTGAACCGAACGTTTTAAAAAGAACCAAAATTTCGGTTTGGTTTGGTTCGATCGATCCGGTTTGGCTGTTTTTTTTTTTTTTTTTTCACAGCCCTGTAGTTATAACTATAATAATGATGGTTCCCCAAGCCTTGAATCTACGTCCGACCCTCTGTATAAGAGTAATATAAAAGGGAAGTGAATGTCGTTTAGTTAAATACCACATTAAGTAATTTGTTATGTAAACTTGAGAAATTTAAAATAGTCCACGACATACATACTTCCATCACAATATGTAAATAAATCAAAATGCGGAACTAGATATAATTCCACAAAAGTTACAAAATTGCATACTTCACATACTTACAGTCATAGTAACATTTTCTGTTATAATTGTAATCGCCATAATTTTCACACCTATAATTCCATCGTCAGGGTTAGCTGTGAATAGCTGCAAGGAATTGAAACATCAAAATTTTGGCAGGCCTTAAGCCACCAATGGAAAATCGTAATAATTAAAATTAAAGCTTGTAGCAATAAGTCAAACTTCATATAATATCGATATTAAAAACTATACGTCACGATTAGGAAAGCCAACACACATACCTTCGATCTAAAATTCAATATTTTGAAGCTAAACTAAGAGTGCAAGAATGAAATGAAGTAGCAAGTATTCATCTCCAATGTCTTATAGGTGCATATACCCTAACACTAAGCTAGAATACGTACAAATCGTCTATCAACTTTAAAAATTTGGCAAGACTTAAGAGAGGAGTAAAGATTTTCCAAGTTTATATCAAATCCTATTTTGATCACTTAATATTGCTATAGTTTGGAAAAATTCTATGGTCCTGTCACTAATTTTGACAGGACCAGTTTTGTCATCATCTAATGGCTTATATATATATAATTATGATAGAATAACTAAAATAATTGATTTCATTTATTATATTTATTTTAATGGTTAATGATGGGATGGTCTGGGATCGTTGAAGCTCCTATAGTTTGAGGTGATATACTTTACATTTTCAAATCTCTTTTAAATAATAATAAAATTTCAATGAATATTTAATCTATTGTAGGTCTCGAATGCATAATTAAGAGGGGATTAAATTGATTATGATTAAAAATTTAGACTTTTTTCAAATTAATAGTTTCAATCCCCTTTTATTATGCAATATTTTTAATGGCACAAACAATAGCAATTAAGAAACAATATAGATGCAAAAATTAAAAGACAGTAATGAAAAAAAGGAAACTGGATACATCGATTTATAGAGATTTTACTTTGTGCATTAGTCCTTTCTTCTTGCTTCCAGCTCCACTACTAGTGATCCAGTTATCTTCACTAGTTTGGTTCCACAGTCGAGCCAATTCTTGGCGAAATTCTCATTGCTAAGTCTCTTTAGGTACCTATCAGCTGATTACTCAATTATAGTGAATAAAAACTTCCAAACTCACTCACAATAAAAATTCTAACAAAAAGTAATTAAGATAATATTGTATTCTCTACAAAATAAATGCATAATCTATATGAAAAATAAAAAATACAAAAAACTCTAAGCAAGACGATTGCAATTTGTTATATGTTGATTTTCCTTGAAAATTTTTTAGTAGGCAAGATGTCTTCTTTGCATTAGTCAAACTTCCTGTGTTTTATTCTCTTGCTCTTCTACATTAAAAGAAATTCAGTTGAGCAAACCTTCATGCAACGACTACTTTCTTGATCTTGTTGGATATTTGGTTAAATAAATCTTGAATATGAAATTTCAAATTTAAAAAATCTTCAAACTAGTGAGTCTTCATTATATCCTCTTTATGGTACAAATGTATTTTCTTCTTTTATGGATGAATTTGTTGTCATCTTGAATTCAAAAATACCTTATGATGTTATTGCATAAAAGTTTCCTCATAATTCGAAAAATTTAAAGCTAAAAACTATAGATAAAATTAGCTAATACTGCATATGTCTATCCCTTGATTTGTGGAGATTATAATCTCCATATATTTATCCATTTTTTGTCTTGGACAATCTTTATCTTTAACTACTCAAAATTCTTGGAAACATCATAAAATAATCCTAAAATTATCTTCTCAAATCTAGTGAGTGAAATAAACAAATATCCCTTGAAATAATCCTTCTTATACTTAAAAAAAAAAAAACAGCTAAACTTCATGGATAATTAAATAAATATAGCCCCTATGATATTAATCCTACTTATGTGGAACGCATTGAATATATTATTTAAGTAATTCAATTCATTAGGGGCTTAAGTTTAACCATTTTAATTGCAGTTTGGTTCGGTTCAATCCTTAAACCAAACCAAACCAAACCATGAACACCCTTCTTCACCCTACTTGAAGCCATCCCGCACCATCATCACTTGATTCATCAACTAGTCTCTCTTAGGTCACATCAATATTACGGTCACTATACCTACTGGGTGCACCCAGTTTAGAGTTAAACACCTAAGCTTATCTATTACCTATTACCTAGACAACATGAAGGCCATGAGATCCATGCACCAGGCTTTCAACATTACCACCAAACTTAATATTCTGAGTAGTATTAGCCTCAATCATTGTTGGCAACTCATCATATATCTCCATGTATCTACCACTGAACACTATATGTACACCAACAACTCATGAACAACATCATCGTCATCAATTAACACCACATCACAGTGCATGATCACATCACCAATGGCAAATCTATGGAGCAAATCAACTTGATGTGTCAACTTATTAATTTTAAGACAATTGCATATATTAACCAGGAGCTACTATAATAGGAATCATGGGTCAATTGGTCATATTATGCAAACTAAAGCTAAAGGTTCACAAAACTTAGTTAAGCGAATATTGATTAAAGGTCAATTTGAAGATGAACACAAGTACTTTTGTAACATTTTGATTCATTTTGCAGGTGAATATGATTCACTTTGCATTTGAGTGGAAGAGAAGAAGAATTTGGAGCTTTGTTGAGAGTACAAAGTGACAACATAAGTTATGTTGGAAGTTGTGTTAAGGATAGAATCATGTATGGGAAAAATGGAAGCACAAGCACAATATACGTTTGTGTTTAGGCTCTGGTTGAAGCCAAACTTTCAAAATTCACAAGAGCATCAAAGCACACAACCTGACTCGTGTTATTGGTCATACTAAACTCAAAAGCTTATATTTCACTTTATTTATTAGTTATTTTGATAGTTATCTTATTTTATTATTATTAGGGGCATTATAGTCATTTTATTAGTCTTTGTAAGGGTTTTAGACTACTATAAATATTCTTAGTCGTGCCATAAAATTATTATGATGATGATGATTGACTTTTTGAATTCCTTAAATGCAAATTAAGAGTTTTCTTAACTTTTTCTTTCTCTTTCTATCATTCTTTGTGATTCAGTGGGAGTTTTTCATTGTTTCATTAATTGTGCGTCATATCAATTAATCAAACGACTAGTTTGATCTTTTTCTTAGTGCGTTATATACATAGAACATATCGTTAATGTCTTTTGCTTTCCAGTTTCCATTCAAATAAAAAAATACATAAAAAATACAAAGCATAAAAATTGAAAAACTTCTATATTTCAAAGAGTTTGCAGCGTAACTCAAAAACGGATTTTACCCATATTATCTTGGTCTTAGAGCTATGGATCAACACACAATAAATTCATAAGATTCAATTCTCATATCTTGTTGAATTTAGCATGAGTGTATTTGGAGATCCAAGCTTGGAGGCTTTGTCAAGATCTAAGGTTTTGATAGGGATTACTTGACGAAGAAGGTAAGTTTGTCTATATTGACTTGTTAGGGGAACAAAGCAGGTTCCTTTCTTACCATACTATGTGAGTCTCTATGGTAGGGTTTGTGTAGGATTGCGAATTTTAGATATTGTATATTGTCAGAATGTGACTGTTGTGTGCAATGATTGTAACTAGGGGTTATGTGGTGTGATTGAAGGTTAATGAGTGAAATTGGAATGAAGCTGTTAAGCCAAAAACAATTAGGCCCACACCAAGTCACGTGCTCGGTTACCTACTCAGCCAAAAATTCCTAAACCCTTTACACTTCAGTACTTAAGCTCAAAAGAACAATCTCGAATTTTAGTAAGCTTCTTACTTTTCTCTCTCTATCACTATTGTGTTTGTTCCTTTTGCAAAAACTAGGTTTGAGATTATGAATGGATCTAATGTTTTGATTTGCACTACTGTGCTTTTTTTATAAATCTAGTTGCTAAGTATCAAAGCTATTTCCTTTTCGTACTAATATAATTTCTCACTATTCATTTGTCTGTTATTGCGAGGAATGTTTGAGAAACAAATGGGGAAAACTAAATCTCACAAGGATGCTGGAATTCAAGCTTCCAGTGGCTCATAGACTCAATTTTTACTTTACGTAAAAACTTGTACCCAGATCTGGTTGTTTCTTGTTCTTTATAATAGTTTGTTCGATCTTCCTGCTTTTACTCTGTTACAACTGTATCTATGTTTGCCTATTACAACTTTGTTCTGATCCTCCTGCTTGTATTATGTTACAATTGTATCTATGTTTGCCTATTACAGCTGTTCTACCGTTACAATGAAACAAAATAGATATTACATGTATTTATGTTGTACTATCTTAGCTGTAATCTATGCTGTAACATAATCTTGTAAATGAGCTGGAAATCTTTTGGTTCTTTGTCTACGTGACATAATAGAAGCTACATGAGTTTGATCATCATGGATCCCATAAGATCATTTAGATAAAGTAAATCAAATTTTTGGGGACTTTCCACTCTAGTTATTGGGTGAGCTAAGTTATTGCTAAGAAGTTAACAAGGCTTGCAAGGTTTTGGCGGCACATTACTATAAGAGAGCACACCTTGAATGGGTATCATGAAGATATCACATGAGGTCATATGAAAGGCTAATGAAGGGAAAATTCATTCTACCCTATCATCATGATAAGCAGCATAAAGAGTTGTTGGTGTTAACACAAGGTTACATTGGAATAGGAGAATATGCCTAGGTGTTTAAGACTCATGTTAGGCACTATGAAATTTCTGAACCTCTTGTGCAGACCATTGATAGATTCATGAATGGGTTGAATTCAAGCATCGCTAAGGGTGTTGATTGTCAAAGTTTCAAACCTTAGATGAAGCCATTTATGCTGCCATGTTTATAAAAATGTTGATTGCATCGTCTAGTCTAGTGAAGAAGAAAAAACCACTAGCGGCCTCAATGACAACTGGATCACTAAAGGATTATACTAAGAAAAAATGTTTGGTTGAAGAAGATAGTGGTGATGTTCTTGAAGAGAGTCCATAGGGTGATCATACAATGCAAGTGGAGATTACTTGTGGTGTAGGTTGTAACATTAATGATGAGAGTATAGAGGATGCTAGTGTGGATGAGATAGAGTCGCCTCTTAATCTTTTATCCCTAACTTGGGGCTACTTCTATTTGCACCCTTGACTACCGAACAAGTTAGGTATTTACATGTCAAACTTCATCCCTTTAAACTGTTTTATCAAGACTCATTGTAGTTCTATTATACATGTGAAAACTTATAGGATGTTTGTTGGTGCTTGTTGGGACTATATTAATGTTATTTATGTCGGCATAGTAATTTGCATACAAATGGTGTTGGTGTAGGTGAGTTTAAGATATTTGTTAGGTTAAGATTATATGGAAATTTTGAGATGTTAATTTTTATGAACAATCATAGATGTGAATTATTTCAGTTTGTGGTGATGTTGGTTTATTTCAATATAATAGGGGGTTAATGCGATTGCTATTGAGGCCACAAGAGGTGTGCCAATTGAATTCTTGTCATTATGTACATAAGACTTTGGTTTTATTGAGTTCATGTTGAGTAGTACAAATTATTTGGAAAGCTTTTGATTATGGGCATGAGTTATGGTATTCAATGGCTAAGAGTGTTTGAAGTTGATGTTGAAATACTCTAAGAATTATCATTGAGAGAGGATTTGCAAATCAAGTATTGGAGATAGGTTAAGAGCGAGGACTAGCTAGAAATTTTTATTTAACTAATTTTTAGTTTTATAGGTTTATCTTTGATCTAGGTGGATACACTTTCAAAGATTTGAGAACAAATCTTCTTCAACTGAGGGGTAATGATAGGAATCATGAGTCAATTGATTCTATTACACGAGCCGAAGCTAAGGGTTTGCAAAACTTAGTTCATTGAATATTGACTGAACACCCATTCAAAGATGAGTGTGAGTACTTTTGTAGCTATTTGATCCATTTTGCAAGGTGAATACAGTTCACTTTGTATTCGAGCGGAAGAGAAGAAGAATATGAAGCTTTGTCAAGAGTGCATAAGTGACAAACAAGTTGTGTTGAGAATAAAATTGCATATAGGAAGAATGGAACATTCTATGGACAACACAAGAACAATACATGTCTGTATTTGCACTTATGTTAGAGCCAAACTTGCAAATTTCGCACTAGTGTCAAAGTACACGACCTAACTTGTGTACTTGATCATGTCAAACTCATAAGCATATATTTTGCTTTATTTCTTTGTTATTTCAATAGTTATCTTATTATATTTATTATTAGGGTATTTTAGTCATTTTATTAGTCTTTATCAGGGTTTTAGACTACTATAAATAATTCTACTCATGTTATAAACTTATTAGCATGATGATAATTGACTTTTGAATTCTACCTTCTCTTTCTCTTTCTATCAATGTTTGTGGTTGAGTGAGAGTTTTTCGATGTTTCATTAACTCTGCATCATATTGATTAATTAAATGACTAATTCGATCTTTCTCTTGGTGTACCATATCCTAGAACGGATGGTCATATCTTCTTACTTTCCAATTTTCATTCCATTCATAAAAAATCCGTAAAAAAAAAAAATACGAAATGTAAAAATCCAAAAACTTCAATATTTCATAATTTTAGTTCCGTAGCATCGCTTAAATATTGATTTTACCTAATCATGCTCATAATTAAAATCTTTAGAAACATTAGGCACCGCTATTAAGTTGTCTATCATAACTTACCCCATCATTCTCTTGCACAATATTCACATGGGCATTAGGATGACTTAGCCTTGTCCATTTCAATGCCTATCTTGCTAGCTAAACATATCAGCACCAATAATCTATTATTAATACTATTATTTTATATATAGTAGTCTATTAACTATGATATCTATAAATAGAAGTTATCAACATAGACAAAATAAAGTCCAAACCAGCAAAATGTTTGGTTGTTCATTGTAAAAACATTTGGAAAAGACAACTCAAATATTAGGTAAAAGTTTTTTTGCCAATATATATATATATATATAAAGTTGATTTTTCTAAGTTGAAGTATTTCTAACCAAAATCTTACAAGCCTATCTCATAGCACCTTCTTACAAGCCAAAATCTTAAAAAAAGAAAAGAATAAAGAAAGATTGATATAATTCGCTCAAACAAGAATCGAAACCAAGAAAAATTACAAGAGAAAGAGAGCAACAACTTATTTGGTAAGAATCGAAAATAGCTATAAATTTTGCGCAAAGTGGATCAAAATTAAACATACTAGGTTCCAAGGAAATCGCAAAACGCAATTTCGTGGCTTGGGAACTTTCAAATTGGACGAAAAACTTAGTGATTTTGAATGCAATTGCAAATGCGACAAATTAGAGCAAATGATTTAAGGTTAAGGTTTTAACCAATTTCGAAAAAACACAAATGAAGAAATGGGGGAACAAGATGTGTAACGCTTTGATACGCTTTGATATGCTTTTTCGAGTTCATCTTTTCAAGAGACAAGTTTATTATCAATTAAACTTGTATATTAAAGAGACGAGAATAGTATAATTATACTTGTCAGCTAAAGAGATAGCTTTAAATTGCTTAAAATTATAATTATTTTTATATGGCATAATTATTTATTATTTTTTTTTTCTATTTTCTAAATGTAGCATCTAAAGTTGTTACTTGTATAATATCCACGTCTTACATGACTTCTAAAAGGTTCTTAAAGTACTGTATTAGTATTTTAAAAATTTTATTTTCTAGGCTCTTTACTGAATTACATAGGCTCGTTGGTATATTTATATTTTGTGGGTTTTATATATTTTTACTTGGAATATTGGATAAAATAGAAAAGACATGAAATTTTACTTTTTAAGGTTTTTTGACCGAACACAATTCTTTAGGTCTTGCGTCACGGTCCGATTGGGAGGCTTTAATCCATTGCCGTGGTCAGAAAATATTAGCAGCCATGAAATGACCCGCAAGTGGAGACTATATATTAATTTTTCCTACCCCCTCCTCTCCAAATCTTTTTCTTCCTTCCACGATCCTTCACCGTCCTTTCCCTTTGGCTTCCTTTTTATTCATTCTCTGTAAGCCTGCTCGTTATATATAGGTAGATAAATCCACATTATTTTTGTAATTTTAATAATAAGACCTACTTAATTGAAAGGAGAAGAGCCCAATTTGGCTTCTAACATTGAAATCCCACCACCTTATATTCATTGTATACCTCATTATTGTTCAACAACACAAGACAAATACTATCATGGCTTCTTCCATTAACATTTCATACCCCTTTCAAGCTTTCTCCAGAATATCGTAAGTTCTGATCATTACCTAGTAATATTTTATACTATTTTCTTTATCTAAAAGGTCTACTCCTTTTGTTGTTTGTTGTCTTTCATGGTTTAGCAAATCTTCTTGGAAAGTTACTTAGGTGGGGTAATGTTTCTATTGTTTGTTTAGTCTTTTCGTTTTCTGGATATATGTTTCTCTTATCTTATCACAAATCTGTTTTTTGTTTTTCCTCTCTTTTGAATGATAAATTCCTCGATTAGATCCAAAGGAGCGGTTCTATTCTGGAATATTGGTGAATTTTGTAGATTAATAAGCTTATCGATACATGACAAAAAGCTATTTAGTATCGATTTTTGATATCTTGTCTTACGTGGGTTCAGTGGACGGCTAAAGTTTTAAGTGCCCGAACTTGCTGTAAGTTAACAACAGGATGTACTTTTTGTATAACTAATCACTAAATCTGCTCTCTATGTATGTGCCCTGGTGTTCTGGGATAGGGATGCCAAGTTTTTTCTCATTACTTGTTACTAAAGTTGGAGTAATAGAAACTACAAAAAGGAAAAACATGGGAACATATGATATGGCCCTATGAACTTCATGTGCTTGTATTTTGTCGTTAGCTCTGAAAGTTTTTGGGAATAGTATTACCAAAATCTGGCCGGTTCTCTTTTCTGGCTCTCTTACTAGAAGATACGCACATTCGATAGCCCTCTTCTGCTGATCATGCCTGTGACTAATTTTCAGTGCTAACATCGAATCTTCATTACCCTATTGTTGCAGCGGAAGCAGATACCTGAAATCATCCAATGGACTGAATGCACCTAGTCCTTCTTTGGGAAACGGGCTCTCATCTGATTTTGCTTCGGTACGGTTGGGTGCAAAAGTGCCTTCTGATAGAAAGGCTGTTGGTATAGCAAAGGCTGCAGTGATTCCTGGAGGAGGTGAACTTTTGTCTCATCCTGGTGACATAGCAGTGTCCAGTGATCTGGTGGGTGAGCAACTGCTGGGCATTGACTTGCAACCTAACACTGGAGGATCTGGAACACTTCCCACTGATGATGATGAATATGATTTGGACCTCCCAACGGAACGATTCGCCTCTATTCCCGAAGCCATTGAGGATATTCGTCGAGGGAAGGTTGTTTTCTTGATGTATTAAATGTTATTGTCTATTACATTCTTCCAATGTCAAGGATTTATATTTATGGTCGACATTGCAGATGGTGTTGGTGGTGGATGATGAGGATAGAGAAAATGAGGGGGATCTTATAATGGCTGCCGAGATGGCTACACCTGAAGCTATGGCATTTATCGTGAAGCATGGAACAGGGATAGTTTGTGTCAGCATGAAAGAGGAAGATCTAGAAAGGCTGCAGCTTCCATTGATGGTGCACCATAAAGAGAATGAGGAGAAGCTTCGTACTGCATTCACTGTTACAGTGGTTTGTCTTACATGATGTCTTATTTTCATGCCTTTTCTTTTCTTAAATTAGCCAGTGCCATTTTGTTGAAATTTGACCTTCTAATGCCAGATCAGAAAGTGTGCCTATTAGAAATTTCCATCTAGTTTTCTATCTGATGGACAGTTATGTCTTTGATTCAGTTGTAAGATGAACTTGCTTCTTTAATTATCTCCTTGAAGGTATCATGCTTTAGTTTCTTATGATGGAATCTTGGAGGTCCAATTGGAATATCTTATGTTTCTCTGTTGAAATTTGTGAGTAGAATGGCAGAGATGAACAGTTATATCAGCATTATAGGCTTCTATTCTGTTCAATTTATATTTTCTATTTCTTTAGTTTAATCTTGAATATTAATCCAGAAACTTTTATAACAGGACGCAAAACATGGGACCACAACAGGGGTATCTGCTTCTGATAGGGCAACAACTGTTCTTGCTCTTGCTTCTGGGAATTCAAAACCTGAAGATTTTAACAGGCCAGGCCATATATTTCCTCTGATGTACAGGGAAGGTGGTGTTTTGAAAAGAGCCGGGCATACAGAAGCTTCTGTTGATCTTGCCATATTAGCGGATTTGAGACCTGCTGCGGTTCTGTGTGAGGTTGTGGATGATGATGGCTCCATGGCGCGGTTACCCAGACTTTATGAGTTTGCGAAGCAGGAAAACCTAAAAATTATTTCCATTGCTGATCTTGTGAGGTATCTACTTTCTTCTTTGAGTAAACATTGACCATCTTGTTGATATAATTCTGACATTGTGACTTGTTGAGCCATTACTTTTGTAGCCGCATTCAGCGATATATCTCAATCCATTTGATACACTATTGGGCTTATCAAAACTCAACATCTTTCATTAGGAAATTTCTTGTGTAAAAATTAAACATTAAAAAGAGGTGTTCTTTTGCTGTTACTTTTATTACTTTTTTTGTTCAGAGTCTGATCCAGATAGAATATCTTTTGTAATGTTTACGTAGTAAGCAATCAAGTGTTTCCTGCAGGGTGCATTAAGGTTATAATTACTCTCAAGGTTTAATAGTAAATGTGGACCATCGACTGATTTTCTTTTGAAAATACAACTAGCTGTTTACCCTTTGGGTAGAATGAAGCCCTTAGGATGTAATGATTGATTTATAGCTTCCTGTCTTTTTCACTGTGGGTGCAATCTCTCAGTGTTTATTCTTATGTTTGAATTTCCTTGCTTACGATAAGAGAAGATTATTAGTCTTCAGTGAGATGACCACCTATGATGGCAATGAGATACTGATGTTGGTGTGATTACTATATTAGTCTTAGTGATTATGTTGCTTTTATCCAACACACCTCCTATGTAGATTTATGGCATGAAGATTTTACTTCTTGCATCTCATCATACTGCATTTACTTCAATCAAATTGCTTTTAAGCACACCCTCATTCACTTTTTAAGTGAAATTGAACATATATGGTATGCTACTCATCATTTAATTTGTAGTACTTGACTAGCTTTGTGGAAGAGACAAGTTATGTGGTGTACTTTTTGGCTAAATCAAGGATTTATTCTAACAGTTGGAAATATTCTTACAAAAAACCAATTGACAGGTACAGGAGGAAGCGGGATAAACTTGTTGACCGTTCTGCTGCTGCCCGATTACCAACAATGTGGGGGCCATTTAGAGCATATTGTTATAGGTCTATCTTGGATGGAATTGAGCATATTGCAATGGTGAAGGTGAGCGGTCTGTACATGTACTATTCGGGGACAAAAACTCATGATTAAGGTTAAAAGAAAGAAGTTACTGATAGTATTACAAGATTAGACATGACACCATACTTGCAGAAGTCATATATGATGGAAACTTTGTCTAGGCACTTGAAGTAGTTGAGGTTGTTGAACCGATGCTATAATGCACTCTGAATGTGATTGGCTTGATGGTTGGGTGTGTGGATTTACTTTTGTTGAAGCGCTCAAAACAGTAATTCCTTCGAACAAAATTTTAAAGCTTAGGGAAGCAGATAACATTTCCAATTCGGTCATACCTAATTAACTTGTGCTTTACAATGCAGCTGCATGTACTTTTATTAACCCATTGATGGGTCTTGAATCTTTTGTATAAGAAGTCATTAGGCTCATCAATAAGTGGTGCTCATATTGGATTCATTTGATCTATATGAATATAGTTGTTGTTGGCAGAAAATTTAACATAGCAATTGTTCAATTAGTAATTTGATGAATATATTGATTAAACAGGGTGATGTTGGGGATGGTCAAGATGTCCTTGTGAGGGTACACTCGAATGCCTTACTGGAGACATATTTGGATCTGCTAGATGTGACTGTGGGAATCAGCTAGCACTTGCAATGGAGCAGATTGAGGCAGCTGGAAGGGGTGTATTGGTGTACCTCCGTGGACATGAAGGAAGAGGCATAGGTCTAGGACACAAGCTTCGTGCTTATAACCTGCAGGATGATGGGCGTGACACAGTTGAAGCTAATGTAGAGCTTGGATTGCCTGTTGATTCAAGAGAGTATGGCATTGGTGCTCAGGTGTGTAGTTCAACTGTGCTTATATCATGTATTAAATGCTCTCGTATGCTTTGAAGAACCTTGTTTTGAATTTCGTTTATAAATAGTTTTATTTTTATGTAGAATCATGTTGCTGAATGAATGATTCTTTTGCTTTGAGAAAACATTGGAAAGTAAATGATGAATTTTACTATTTGTTTGCTTTAGAATTTTTAATTTTTTCTTTTTCCTTTTTGTACATGATGTTTGTGTCTTGTTGAAATTGAAAGCATCCCTTTTTGTCTTGTTTGTGCCTAGCATGTGTTTTATGCTTATCGTATCTGTCTTTACTCAAAAGATTAAAAATAAGATACGAACAGAAATGACACAATAATTGAGAGGCTAGCCACAATGACCTCGCTTTGCAGTTTGTAGCATTCCTCTTGGTGGTTTTTTGGTACATGATTTTTCAATTAACAATTTTGCAGATTTTACGAGACCTGGGTGTTAGAACGATCAATCAAACTTATGACAAACAACCCCACAAAATATGTTGGACTCAAAGGTTATGGCTTGGCGATATCTGGAAGAGTCCCTCTTGTTACTCCTGTTACAAAGGAAAACCAGAGATATCTTGAAACAAAACGTGCCAAGATGGGCCACATTTATGAAGCTGGTCGCTTTAGCAATCTTATAAAAATAAATGATAAGCCAACTCTGAAGACTGCTTCCAAGATCATGCCGGATCCCTAAAGATACTGGTTCTATCGGATAGGATGCATTTTGTTGGGAAAATCTTCTCAAATTCTCTTGATTCATAAGATTTAGGCCAGATCTACTAACTGCTAGTTGGCTGTTTCATTAGGATGATGCTTCTTCGATTGGGAAGTATGAAATACTTTGTAAGACTTCTGACCATTCATTGAATATTCTCTCTGTTCCTGAAATTTGTGGTTGAAGGAGGAATTTCCCGGAAAATGGGACTTGTATCGGAATAATTATATTATAGTTATAGTAAAGGTCATGTACGTTTGTTCAATTAACTCATCAAATTTAGACGAACCAACGCTTTGCAATGTTAGGTGGTAAAACCTCTCTAAAAATTGTTCCCAGTCACGTTTTTAGCATATATTATGTCAAAAAGGTAACAAGTTAGCAACGTTACTTTGAGCATACGCTAAAACGTAGATTTTTTTTTAGTAAATTACGATGAAAGGTATGGACGTTTAAGCTGAGTTTATTTAAGTTATTTTAATATGGAATCAAAGTTTGAAAATAAATTTATTTAAGGTATAATGTTTTAAATGGTTAAAAAAAGTATTAATGTTTTGCAAAATGAATCGAATGAGGTATTAATAATTTATTATTAGTGAAAATTGAAATTTGATTGAAAATTAATCGAAACGTTTTGCAAAATATTAACGGTGATATCGTTTTTTAACCATTTGAATTTAACTATTTGAAATATTAATATCAAGTTATTCCAAACGTTAATATCTTATATATATATATATATATATATATATGCGCGCGCACGTGTGCGAGATATTATTCCAAAATTTAATTTGATAAGCTATCGTATTCCACTCTACCCTCATATGAAGTTGATATTAAATTAGTTATTTTGATGTTTCGACTGAGAATAAATAAGATTCCAGAAGGAACAAAACAACTTTTTTAGTTGGCATTCTGTATTTTGGAGCTCCTTTGAAAAATTGTTTTGTCAATTAGCTAGGAGTATTTTTGGCTGTTTACTTTATGTTGGATTCTTTCTTCTGATTTCTCGTGTTTAGTTTTACCAAAATGGCTGGAATATAAAGGTATAATTAGATAATGGGTGACCTGTTTTTGGGTCCAATTATGAAGATGAAGAAAGGCTATGTATGTTTGTAATGATCATCGTTCGGATGGGTAGAAATAAAAAAGAAATGGAAAGAAATTGAGCTTATTTGACAGTATTATGGTTTAGAGAGATAAAAAGGTTTTAAAGCTAATCAATTCTGGTATGTTCAAAATCTAAATTTACTACCAGAGGCTAAATTATTAATAAATATTGCAACTGATTGAAGTTAGAAATTATAAAATCTCATTTACATATAAAGAATTGGCTGAAGAAGAACTAAATAAAATAAACTATGTTTATAAAAATGCTTGGCACTATTATTTTTATTGGTGTATATATATATATATATATATATATATTATAGTAGGTTCTTCAACTGTTTCCTTTAAAAACTAACAAATGATGAATTTAGAAATCACCGCCCTTTGTACACATACCTTTATGCAATGCTAGGATAAGGGTGGTTTGCAGAAATAGAGACATATTGTAAATATGCTTTTAATATGATTGCTTTACAAAGTTAATTTTGGTCTTATTTAGATGCTTAAGGGGATATTACCTCAACTAAGAAATTTTGATATTTGTTAGTTTTCCTTGATCAACTGTTCAATTTCATTAAATGCCATTTATTTTAATTTGGGATTTGATGATCTCACATCTTATTTACTTTTTAGAATATAACATCAGAAATAGCCTATGACCTTATATTCTAATGTTTACTTCATGAAATATCTATTATAAAAATGTTTACTTTAATGGTAGAAGTAAACTTTATTATCTTTTTCTTCTTAAATGTTTTAGTGTTTTATAGATATATTTAAAACGTTATAACAATAGACACTCGGATACTATATAGACGGGTTTTATCACAGGTTTAGGATTTTCAAATGCAACAAACTCGTTAGATATGAATACCAGTACTATCTATAGCAAAAATGGAAACCTTTCTTTCGATTTCCTTTACATTTTATTTTATTGCTTTTTTATACATATGCAAGCGCACACACACATATATAATCTTTTCTAGTCTTTCCACCTGGATTAAGGAAAAAAATGCCAACTTTTTAAAAAAATTTACACAAATCTCTTATATGAGAAAAATTCTCAGAAATAGGTTAGTGAAACTCGTCTCTTAAAGAAACGAGGTCAATTATTTATGACCTCATCTCTTTCAGAGAGGAGGTTAACTCTTTAAGAGACGAGACTAACTTGTCTAATTTTAAGATTATTTTCATCTAGTGATATTTTTATAATTTAATATATATATATAATATAATTATTTCCCTTTTCCCCTTTTCACCCATTTCTTGTATAAAAAATGACAAAATGTGACCATTTCACTTTTCAGTATTGTACTTTTTTTTTGTTTTGCCATTGCTTCAGTATTGTACTTAACATCCTATTTATTTGTCGTATGGTCCATGTT
This sequence comes from Combretum micranthum, assembly GCA_024138025.1. Lineage (NCBI taxonomy): Eukaryota > Viridiplantae > Streptophyta > Magnoliopsida > Myrtales > Combretaceae > Combretum > Combretum micranthum. The sequence goes on along the minus strand of JAMXBD010003112.1, from coordinate 112,103 downwards.
GGACTGCTCATTAATGAAAACTACACCAACATTTGCCTAATTTTTTGTTCAAGTTTAATGTTTTACAAATGTTAGGAATCTGTTAAATCTATATAAGTGTTAACTCTACAACTTCTGGCTAATTGATAATAGTTAATTTACACAAATAATATTATTAACGTATCAATTAAATATAATAAAAAAATGTATGATTAAAATTCTAACTTGTTTGTTCTTAGTTGTTACACCTGTCAAATCAAAGATTGGAGCTTACTATAAAACAAAATCCATGAGCAAAAATCAAAACTTGCACTAGAAAAAGAAAGAAAAAAAACCCCAAAATCCAAATTTCTTGAAAATAATTTCAGAAATATTGAACTTCGAATCGCAAGTTTGATTCATGATTTTATATTGGAGGTGGAATTGAAAATTCAATTCACCTTCCAGATGTGTCTCAATAGGAACCATGTCTAGACATCATGATTCCTTACAAAATTGTACAAATCGTGAGTTAAACTCATGTTCCTGTACTTAATCATCTCATATTCCTTTTTGAACTCCCAAGTCCACACACACTTACATTTAAGCTCTACACAATCCACATGTGATTTGCACTTATATGTCATATAGCTCAAACAGAACTTGCCTTACTTTACGGGCTAAACACATCTCAATCCCTACACTTCACATGGAAATGGTAAAAAGGGAAAATGCCGAATTTGTACCCAAATGTTGATAAAAAAAAAATCTAATTACATGCTCAGACTTTTAAAGTTCAATTTCCTACCTGAATGAACTTTTCGTCCTCTAAATTAGTACCCAAACTAACTCTATCCATTTTCATCACTCAACATGTATCCATCAACCAATAGTTACTTGCCACATGTCCTTCCGTTAAAAAAAATAGAGAGAGAGAGAGAGAGAGAGAGAAACCGGAAAGAAAGAAAAAGAAAGAAGATGGAGAAGAAATTCCAACATCTAACGAACCCGAATCTTCACAATTTTTTTTGTGGAAATTGCACAAACATGGTAAACGTATTGATGAAACTTACAGATATATAAGTGAATAGCTCAATAAATAGAAATCATAATGACTGAAACAAATATACAAGTGGGGTTTGTGAGATGTTGCAAGTTTAGAGATAATTAGAGCTCATCCCATTGTACTTTCCCACAACCCTTACCTCCCAGTGAAGTTCTTCACTCCAATTGCCGCCTCAGCTGCGACTTTCTCCAGCCTCTTCTTCCTCATCATCTTCTTCCGCAAGCTCACAAGTAAGCATACGGCTTCGGTGGATTCTAAACCACCCCATCGCTAATCCTATACTATACTCCATGCACAAACTCACCATTCATTGCCTCTCTTCTTCTTGGACAAGGTAGATTCGATCAATCTTCTTCGGAACCCTACATCCATCAAACAAACCAATCACCGTCAAATTGATGGACTATGGATCTCTATAAGGCGAGAGGGAGTTCCAAAATGAGCTATTCTTTGTAGTTATACCGAATCCCCCTTATTACTTACTCATGTTAGGGTTTTCGCTCAGCAAGAAATGACGTTAAATGCTTATTGTGTATGAATTTATGCCAAATGGTAATCTTCAAGATGCATTGTTGCATCATTAGTGTTCAAAATTAATGGGATGGAAGAAACGATTTTTTGTTGCTATGAATATAGCTAAAGGGATTGAGTATCTTCATTCTTTTGATCCAGCTATAATTTCTCTCTCTCTCTCTCTCTCTCTGTTTTTTTTAAATGGAAGAACACATAGCCAACAACGGTTGGTTGATGGGGTACATGTTGGATGATAAAAATGGACATAGTTAGTTCGGGTACTGATGTGGAGTATAAAGAGTTCAATCAGGTGGGAAATTGAACTTTTAAAATTTCAGAGACCTAATTAGATTTTTTGTTAGAGTTTAGGTACTAAATTCAATATTTTCTTGGGAAAAAAGAGCCCCACGATTCTCTAACAATCATATTTCAAGAACACAATGATTGAAATAGTAAATAAATATGATAATCCATGTTTTATATAATCAATTTCTTTACAATAAATGAAATAAAACAAATCATAGAAACTAACTGTCGATGCTGCTTAATCCTCCTCCTCCTCTCTTGTCATTGCGGCTACTACTATGGACCTGGTTGTGGCTAGCTATGAAACGCAGTGATTTACATGCTACCCCGGTCTTCTTCAGGTATACCAAAGTGTGGACTCCAATGCATATGAATTGAAGCTGATCTAACCTATGTAAGACCTTTACCCACATCATTAAGAGGAGTTGGTGCATGCTTTCTTCGTTATGGATTTGGTGGAGTTTGCTGTGATGACTGTGCTCTCATACAGAGGCAATGTCGCGTAGTCACCGCTTGTGGGGTATGGATGTGAAGGTACCGCTTCATCAATTGGAACATAAAGTGATGACTTATCCTTAATATGTACTTAGCCCCCTCTAAGGATTCCTTTCCTACCTTGACCTTCTCCATGTACCTTGTGGCAACGTCAGTGAGCCTGCTGAGGTGGTGGTGTAAAATACATTAGGTAAATACTTAAAAGGGGGGGGGGGGGGGGGGATAAATTGAGTATTTATGCAATTTTGTCCTAATTTACAACTTTGTTGATAATTAGAGATGCACAAGTAATCTTGACAACAATATAAAGTGCTGAAATAAAGAGAATAGGGTTAAGAAGATCAAACACAAGATATAATGTAGAGTTCGATCCATCTCCTAATCTCCTTGGTTACACCAATGCCTCTAATGAGGTCTCCACACCAATATATATTGATCTTAATTAAAGTAACACTTACATGATCTACACTCAACAATTTACAACTCAATTCTAAAGCACTCGCCTGAGTAGTACTCTTTTGCAAATTGCAAATTTCACACAAGAGTACTACTCACTTTTCTCTCTTAATGCAAATTTAAGAATAAGAGACAAAAACAATGATTTGAGAGATTACAAGAGTTTAACAACAATTACTAAGCTCGACAACTAGTCTTCATCTGCTAAAATACAAATATAAATATGCTTCTTATTATTTTGCCCGTTAGTCGATTTGTCCAATAAAAATCATCTGCAATTAATGCTCAAATGGCTTTATTTATGCAATATATCGTCCAAACACCACATGAGTACCATCCAAACATCGTATGAACTTTGTGTCGTCCTTAGCCAGCTCCTCATCATATATAGAGAAAAAACATTAAAAAGGTCTACCATTCGAACGCCATGTATTTCCATCAGAATGGTAGTACCAAAATATGTAGACTTTACTTTTGGCAAGAGTTAAAATAGGGTGGCGTCTAAACATTGCAAGCTTAGGTTTGGTCTCTAAGTTCCTTAGCTACTTCTTTTCTTAAAACATCAAAATTACAAGCACATATTTATTCAAAAGTAAGACTAAGACACACTTAATGTATTTTAATGCCTTTGTCCAATTTTTAAGAAATTATCATTACAATATTTGTCTCATCAAAATGATGTGTGAATTTTGGTTCAATAATCTCTTCATTTTTCATAAGGATAAATGTTGCAAAGTCCCAACCGGAATCCCAAAGTCAACAAAACCCTAGTCTTTTGAACCTGTTCAAGTCCGGCATTCTCGTTTAAGCAACCTTAGGAAAGTTAGTAAGAGATTAGTATGTAGAATAGTTCGTAATAACCCGAGGAAGCTTAAAAATATCAAATTAGTTAAACCACATTTCGTTTTGAGCACAACTGGACACAGTTTTCGACAAGCGTGTCCTAGGGCTCAGATTAGTAAAAATATTCTGAATATACCGTTAGACTCGTAAAAATATAATGTTTTCAAAAATATCAACTTCAAAATTTTTCAGTAACTAAAAATATAAGATAACGCAATCATACACGTACTTTCTTACTACAGGTACTTAAATTGTCATGTCTGCTTTACATTACACTATTTTCTACTATTCTACACTATTTATCTATTTCTACTTTTTCTTACACCCTACTCTTACAAACCATACCTCTATTTCTCACAATTTTCATTTCTAATACAACTTCACATTCATATCTTACTTTTCATTAACAAAAATACAAAAAATAAAATTCACTCCCTCTCTCACTCAAGTAGCGCTGGCCATGCCCCTCTCCCTCTCAATTTGTTTCAATTGTTATTTATTTAATTAACACAAATTTCCTTCCACATTTTCCTATAAATACCCCCTCTTCATTCCACTTCTTTCACACTTTCCATACACAACAAAATTACTCTCTCAAATTCTCTATAAAAATTCTCTCCCAAAGCTCTCTCAAGATTAGTTCTCTTAGGTAATAAGTCTTCAAGTTTTCTTTATGTTCATTTACTTAGTATGAGCTTAGTGTGTGTTTTTTAAACCATGAAAGTTAAAGAAAGCAACAATAAGTTCATACTTTGTTTTTGTTCATGAATCAAATTTCTTTTATGTTGCTTTTATGTATATAATTATCTAAATATATCTATGTAGCTATACATATCTTTTAGAGCATATAAGCTCATTTGTTTTGTAATTTATTTACTTTCCTTGCAATTTATTTACTTTCATATTGTTTTTAAGACTAGTCTTTCTAGTCTTAGACTTGTCCTCATCAAGTCAAAACATTTTCTTTTTCTTTTTGGGACTAGTCTTTTCTTAGTCCTGGGATACCTTGATGAAGCTAAGGTTCCAACACTTGATTTATTTCTTTACTAGCTTATTTCTTTAAGTTATTATGTTTCCTTATGTTTTCATAGCTTTATGATTCATATTCATGTATGAACATAATGATTTTGTCTCAATAAAATAAATAAGGAAAAGTTTTCTTAAAATAGAAATTTTTCTCTAAAACTAAAAGTAGGAAATAATTTTCATAAAAACCAAGGATTTTACCTTAACAAACTTTTCTAAGAAATTTAGAGGAGTCCATATGAAAATTTTACAATACATACATAAACATGGGAAGAAATTCTTAAGTAAAACAAAAGCTTTACTAAACTCTACTTTTTCATCAATACAAGTTTGACAAACAAGAAATTCCTTTCATGAAAATAGAATAATTTTAAGAAACAAGGAAATTATTTCTATGAAGATAGAATTGTTGTTATTTTCCAGAAGTATTAGAAACTAAAAAAATAAAATCGTTCTTTGAAAATTTAAAGGATCAAAGAAAGGAAATTTACTCATAACTTGAAATATTCTCTAACAAAAAAATAAGAGGAATTTTCAAAAGACCCACTTTTCTTTAGAAGACCTTACTTTTACAAAAATTTATGGTTTGAGACAACTTCATTAACTTCATACATTTTGATATGAGTCAATAAATATATGTATATACATTTCAAAGGTTCTACAAATCTATCTCTTTAAAATGAGCTTTTGTTAAAAGAAGAAATTCAAGTTTTGTGAAAATTCGTGGTGAATCTGGTCACCCCTACTTTGGAACCCAAACGACTTATTTTGATGAAAATAGTTTTAGAAATAGATAGATCTTTTTTAGTAGGTAGAAAACGGTATATAATATGCGAAATTCTGAGTTAAAATTAACAAGTTATGGCCATTTAAGTTAGAATTTCCTCTAATTCGATTTTACCACGATTTTAAGATAGATTTAGAGTTTTCAAGAATAGAAATTCTATGAAAGACTCATTGTGGGTATTTCATCTTGTTTAGGTGAAGAAGGAACCAAGATCACTTTCCCGGAAGATTACTTCGATTAGGAGCTACCGACATGGAGTGAGTTAATCCTTTACTAAGTTACATTTCCTTATTTGTGCTTGTAAGTAGTAGCACTAGAAAATAAGGAAAAGATAAATGAACAAATATTGTGTGATTTGGATTTATGATTGGTTGAATATATGTTAAGAATATCGAAAGAGGAATTGATAAATAAATTGTGATTCTTGTATTGATATGATGAGTATTGTTTTGATCGCCTTTAATTTGAACTCAATATTAATTGGTTAAACTTATATTGAAAATGATTTATGCATATCATATTTGTGAGTCACATTTATTTCACTACTATTCTTCGTGTGGGAAACGAGGAAGTTGTAGTGGTGGCTAGTAGGAGCTGGAAAGTCTACATGGGCCAGTAGCAGCCGAAAAGTCTACATGGGCCAGTAGGAGCTGGAAAGTCTATAGGGAAAGTAGGAGCCAGCAAGTTTGCAAATATTGATGGTAGTATGGGCCTGTAACCTCCCAACCCTCGACATGGAGGGCGTGAAATCCATGCTACACATGATTTCCGGTTAATCTTGTATATTTTGTTTGCTCATGTGATTGGTGCATTCTCATATGATTGTTTAAATATTTGTTTGATTTATGGAAATGTCTTGTAGATGGGAATTATCTTACTAAGCTAGTTTTGCTTATACCTTTATAGCTTTTTGTTACAGTATGATTATCTATTATTGGCATCGAGGAGCCCCGTATGCCTGGTATGAGCCAAAGCTACTAGGAGATTTTGGGAGAAGTTATATGTATTTAGTTTTGAACATAGACTTCTAAGAAAAATCTCTATAGTAGGCTTATGTTACAGTTATGTTTACCTTATTTAGCTAAATCAAGACTATTTGAGGCGGGAGAATGCTCCCAAGAAATTGTAAGAGATTATTATCCAATGAATATTCCATGTTTATTTATATAAGTTCTTGCATGCTCTTATTATCTACTTAAATGTAATATCCTTATGAGTCTCCTACTATCTTAGAAGCACGCCTTGCATATGATATCGAAGCTCCTGCATGACTAAGGTTGTCATTCATTAGCTTTAATATTATATACGGCGGACTGCCATGTTTAGGGTACCCTCTGGGGCATGACAATATGTTACAGAAAATAGCATATCACAATGTGAGTATATCTGAGGAAGAAAAAATATTATGGCCTTATGATTGCTTAGAATAGTCTGAAGCATCAATATGAGGTTGTAAGGATGAAGATTGGGGCCAGTATGAACATGATGATCTAAAACCTCCTATGGGGTATGTTTTGAGTGCAAAGTGGGGTGCTAAATAGCCAAAATTGGTAGTTGAACATCATTGTGCTGAAAGGCTTACTAAACAAGTCCATAGGATTGATACACATGTTCTTAACATACATTTGACAATTTTTATCAATCTATGATAAACATAGGCAATGAAAAACCTTACACATAGGAGATGCAAAGATTCAAGGATAGCATTGTACAAATTGGCCATTTTCATTGTATGTTCATGCTATAGTTTTGGGCTTGAAACGCTCAATTTGGCACAAACTCATTTGCGATGGATAAACACGCTTCAAACATAGAGATAAATGAAATGCACTTATTCAAGTGGATTTGTAGTGGTGATAACAAGGTATGAGTGTACAATGTGCAAGAAATTCAAGATTGGAACTAAACTTGCATAAGATTCTAGTTTTGAGCAAAAGAACAAAACTTACATGTTCAACAAGTCTCATTAACTTATAGGGTCGTGCCAAAGCGTAGATGGAAGTTATATTTTAAGAATTTCACATAGTGACCATCAAAAGGACACATGTGACTTAAACACTTCATGACACATTCATTAGTGCACAAGACTTATCAAATGGTCTCATTCAACCACAATTTCATTTCTAACATATTTGATGATCCCAAAATCATGTAATAGATGAGGTGATTTTAAATGATAGCTCATTTTGCTCAAAATCACTAACTTGGTTCCATGATATTTAACATTCATCTTGCATGATCATTCTTAATTCTGTACATAAGGTACAAAATCGATCCTTGCTTAAGGGTTTTGTAAAAATATCAATAGTTTGATATCAACAAATTCTAAACAAATATCATTATTTTAGACATGATCTATAGTGAAATGATGCTTAATTTTAATATGCTTAGTCCTTGAGTGCTGGATCAGATTTTTTATCAAGTTGATAACGCTAGTGTTATCACAATGAATTAGAACATGATCAAGTTGACAATGCTAGTGTTATCACAACGAATTAGAACAAGATTAAAATTGTGCACATAGGCACATCAAGAACACAATGTTTGGTCTAAAGGCCGTTAAGTACAATAAGCTACCAATCTTTCCTTTATACAACTGTTCACACACATTTTTGCCATTTTCATCTTTGTAAAATTTTATACTTGTGCTTTTGGATATAGATCTATTTTTACAATTATCCATTTTGAATATGTTTTTAAAATTCTTTAGTATATTTTGATTGATTAATGAACGTTCCATTTTTTTGTTTGCTTGCTTGAAGACCTAAGAAGTAACTAAGTTCTCCCATCACGGTCATTTCAGTGTCATTGTTCATGCACTTAACAAATTCATTTACAATGTTTAAGTTAGTAGCTCCTAACACAATGTCATCTATATAAATTTATACAATCAATGTGCTTGATTTGTGATTCTTTATAAACAATGTTGTGTCAATTTTTCTTCTAGAAAATTTTTTGTTTATCAAAAAGCTATTAAGCCTTTCATACCAAGCTCTAGGAGCTTGCTTGAGTCCATAAAGCATTTTGTTTAGTTTGTAAACATAATTGGGGAATTCACTATCTTGAAAGCCCAATGGTTGTATTCTTATTTGATGAAGCCATTTAGAAAGGCATTTTTTACATCCATTTGAAAGAGTGTGAAATCTTTGAAAGTGACAAATGCCAAAAACATCCCAATGTCTTCAGACCTAGCAACCAAGGCAAAGATTTCATCAAAATCAGTGCCTTCTTCTTGATTATATCTTTTTTACCCTAAAAGAGCTTTGTTCCTAGTTTCTGAACCGGTTTCATCAAGCTTGAATCTATATACCCATTATGTTCCTATTACCGATCTATTATTACGCCTAGGTACTAATCTCAAACTTCATTTTGCTTGTATCCAAAACTCATATTTTAAAGCTTCATCTACATTTTTAGGCTTAGTTTAGCATGAGAACACTAGATCGCTCATATTTCCTAGGGATAATCTTATTTGCACCCTATTTGATGGTTTACCTATGATTAAGTCCATAAGGTATGCTTTAACATATTTCCTTTCTCTAGAAAGATTATGGCATGTTGAGTCATTAAAGTCATCTTTCTTAGGGTCTTTCTTTATGTCTTTTTCTATATCATCATCATTATTTTCGAAAGAGAATTTATCTAGATTAGTGCATTAGAGCATACAGGAGGCAAAGTATTATCAAAGGTAACATGAATTGATTCTTCAACCACTAATGTTCTCTTATTGAATATTCTATGCCTTTCTAGTGAGTGAATAACCAAGAAAGAATCCTTCATCACTTTTAACATCAAACTTAACCAATTGCTCTTTTTTATTGTTCAAAATGTAACACTTAGTGCCAAATGAATGAAAATATGGTATGTTAGGTCTTTTACCTTTCCAAAGATCATAGGGGGTTTTCTTAAGTATATGACTAATGAACACTCTATTAATTATATAACAAATGGTATTAATATCTTCAACGCAAAAATACCTAGGTAGATTATTTTTAAATTACATTGTTCTAGCCATTTCAATTAAAATCCTATTCTTCCTTTCTGCTATTCCATTTTATTGTAGTTCCCTAGGTGGCAAAAAAGTGTGCTCAATTCCAAAATTACTACAAAAATCATCCATTTCATAGTTTTCAAATTCTCCCCCCATGATAGTTACAATGTTACAACCTTTTTCATTTTAAACTTTCTTGCAATATCTAAGAAAGACATTCTTTATTTTGTCTTTAGATACAAGGAAAAAAGTCCATGTATAGTCATCGACAATAACCAAGGTATATTTTTTGCCACCCATACTTAAATTTTAAGTACGTCCAAATAAGTTCATATGTAATAGTTAAAGTGGCCTAGAGGTGAAAATAATATCCTTAGATTTAAAAAAGTTTTTGATTTGCTTTCCTTGTTGACAAGCTTGGTAAATCTTGTCTTTTTGAAAATTTATCTTTGGTAACCCTTTCATAACGTCCTTTTTTATAAGCTTTGAAATGATGTCCATGTTAGCATGCTCCAATTTTCTATGCCACAACCAACTATTGTCATTTTGAGGGTATAGACATATTTCATTTGAAGTTTTAAAGTCATCTAAATCAATTTTATAAATATTTATTTGTCTATACCTTTAAAACAAGCTTGGTTATTATCGATTCTTTCATAGAGCATTTATTGGCGCACAATATCACTTTAAATCCATTATCACATAAATGATTAACACTAAGCAAAATGTGTTTCAAGTTATCAACTAACAACACATTCTTAATAATCAAGTCCTTATTAACGGAATGCTACCTTCATTAAGCACGACAAATTTATAGTTATCTCCAAAGATAACGCCTCCTTGATCCTTCAAAACTAGTGATGTTAACTTAGATAAATCTCCGATCATGTGCCTTGAGCAACCACTATCCAAGTACCATTTATTGCTTTTTCTCGAGGATTCCTACAAAACAAAAGTTTACTTCAATTGATTCCTACTTGATTTTGGGTCTTTTAGGATCAGTTACAATATGAGCTTGTCCCTTAAAGACCCAAACAAGTTTTCTTTATGAGGACCATTTCTAATGGAGTATGTATGTGCTATGTCGACATTTTCCACAATAAGTACAAGTTTTATTTGTTTCTTTTACAAAGTAACTCTTGTACATTTTATTTTTATTATTACCCTTGTATCCAATTTCTTATTTGTCTAAAGTGTGCCTTTATTGTCCTAACATCATGTTTAGGTTCTTTTCTCCTTCAATAAACTTAGTAATTGTTTCTTTTGATCCATCTATACTATATTTTGATATGACATTTTCTATTCTAAGTTCTTCTAGCTCATGCATGAGTTCATCATCACATTTCTTATTATCCTTTTGACATTGAACTTTCAATTATCCTACTTCAATACTTTATGATTTATGCCCTTTGCACAATCCCTCATTTCTATCTCTTAATTTACTATTTTCATATCTCAAAAATTCATTATCCTCATCTAGATCATCATTCCTAATTTTAAGTTTGTCATATTCATGTCTAAACTCATCAAGTTCATTTTCTAAACTTAAAGATCATTTCTTTCATGGATTTATTTTTCTTTTGCAATTTCATAATTTCTTTGCATAAATCATTATACATACTTGCAAGCATCATAAGATGTTTGAGAAGAGATAGCTACCTCATCATCCTATGCCATGAAGCATGTATCTTCATACGAATCACTTATGTCGTCGTTACTCCAAGTGGAAAAGAGAACTTCCTTCTTGAATCCCCTAGATGCCTTCTTGAGCATGGACAATATTGTTGAATGTGTCCTAGTTTGTGACAATTGAAGCATGTAATGGCAACCTTCTTCTCCTTTTTGTATCTTGAGGAGCTTCCTTCATTATCATTTCTCTTTATTTTGTTGTTGAATTTCATGAATCTTTTAAATTTATTGGCCATGAAAGCAAGTTCCTCTTCATCCTATTCATCATCATCATCACTTGAGTTATGATTTGTAGCTTTCAATGTGATGGTCTTCTTGCTTGATTCGTCTCCTAGCTTCTAGATCAATTCATGGGTCTTAAGAATGCCACATATTTCTTCTTTACTCATGGTATTTAGATCATGTGTCTTCCTAAATGCAATTCTTGTAAACCCCTAATTTTTTTGGAATCGGTTTAGCCTAAAACCCTAATCTGGAAGTCAACTGGAACCCTAAAATCAACAAAACCCTAGTTAGATGTAATAGCTTAAGTCCGGCAATCTCGAATAAGCAACTCGGAGAAAGTAAGAAAGAGTTTAGAGTGTAGAATAGTGCGTAATTACCTGGGGAAGCTTAAAAAGATCGAATTAGTAAAACCGCAATCGTCTTGAACCCGATCGGACACAGTTCCTGAAAAATGCTTCCCGAGGCTTGGAATAGTAAAAATATTCCGATTATACCGTTAGACCCGTAAAAATATAAGGTTTTTAAAAATATTAGTTTTATAATTTTTCGGTAAGTAAAAATAACAGATTCACAATTATACACGTATTTTCTTACTATCGATACTTTATTAGTCATATCTACTTTACATTACATTATTCATTACTATTCTACACTATTCTTTTATCTCTACTTTTTCTTACAGCTACTCTTACAAACACCATAACCTTTACTTTTTACCTTTCCCATAACTTTATTTTACATTTACCTTACTTATTACTTCATTTAATCCATAAAATACAAAATAAACTCTCTCCTCCTCCTCTACTCTCTATGGTCGGCGTCCCCTCTCCCTCATGCCCTCTCAATTTGTTTTATTTTATCTTAATTTAAATCACTTAAATATCACTCCACATTTTCCTATAAATACCGCCTCCTCTTTCACTTCTTTCACACATTTACTACTTACAAATTCTCTACAAAAACTCTCTCAAATTCTCCTCTCAAAGCTCTCTCTAAATATCCTCTCGAAACTCTCTCAAAATAATTCTAAAACAACTTTCTACCTACACAAAACCAAAACCACATAACACTTCAAAAACCTTCTTTAGGTAAACTTTTCTCTATATTTTCTTCTTCTCATGTCATGTAACTTTACATGACCATGGTGTGAGTTTTCAAAGACTAAATGTTATGGAAGCTACACTATGTTCATGTATTGTTCTTGTTCATGAAAATCTATTTATGTTTATGTTGTTATTTTGTTCATATCATTGTTATTATATTTAAGTATTATTATCTATATATATATACATATTCTTTAGAGCATATAAGCTCACTTCAATTTATTTATTTTCATGCAATTTATTTATTCCTTTTGCAATCTATTTATTCCTTGTTATTTTAAGACTAGTCTCTAGTCTTAGACTTGTCCTCATCAAGTCAAAACAAATTTTTCTTTCTTTCATCTTATTTTTCTTTTGGGACTAGTCTATTTCTTAGTCTTGGGAGCCTTGAAGAAGCTAAGACTCCCAATACTTGATTTTATTATTTATGTTATTTTTGTTTGCTATTATTTTTCGTAAATCATGTTCATTTAGATTGTTGTCCAAATTTCAAGTTTTGAAAATAATTGACAAAAGAAGATTTTATCACTTAGGAATAAGTTTATATGAAATATAAAATCTATGGTTTAACAAAAATAAAGTCATTCCTTTTCAAGTTATTAAAAGAACCCACTACAATTTTAGAAACTACTTTTGTTATGAAAAGCTTTTTAAATCACTTATTATCTCACTTTGTTATTCAAAAGAAAATGATTTTTGATACAAGATGATTTCTACGAAAACATAACATAACAAAAACCTTAAGAAGCAAGAAGTGAGGATTTTCAAGTTTAAATATTTTCAAACAAATAGTCAAAGAAGGATTGTGTAGAACATACATAGGACCAACACAAGAATTTAGAAAAGAAGAAAAATTATTTTTCAAAAGTCATCTAGAAAAATAATAAGTCAAAAATAAAGTAATTCTTTGAAAACAAAAGAATCAAAGCATTCATTACAAAATCAATTAAAAAATGAATTTCTTGTAAACTATAGTTTTCTAAACTTTTAATTAATATTGTTTTACTCAAGAAACATGAATGGACAACAAACACTTGAGCATGAATAAAATATGAGCTAAGTAACCACAAAAAGAGAATTTTTTAACTATATAGATAACTAAGTATTTATCAAACAAAATTTTGATGATTGGATCAAAGTTGTTTTGAGTTAGAAAATTCGTGGTGAATTTTATTGCACGTTTCAGGCCTAAATTGTTTAGTTTGACAAAATAGTTTAGAAAAGAATAGAGTCTTTTTGAAAAGATAGAAACGTATATATATGCGTAATTCCGAGTTAAAATGACCAAGTTATGGCCGTTTTAAATGGAATTCTTTTTATATGAACTTTAACGTTCTCATGACATTGTTTTGTCAAAATTCAAGAAAATCATCAAAATATTATCTTGGGTATTTTATTTGGTTAGGTGATTTCGAGGAAGAATACCTATATCCCGAAGACTATTTCGATTAAGTAGAGTGTGTGAACGATTCATCCGCTAGAGAAATCATCGTCATGGCATCGTGAGTTTATTTCCTTAAAAAGCTTTACTTGTTTGTGCTTGTAATTTAGTTGCATTAGAATTAAGAAAAGACAAATGGATATGTTTGTAAAAATAATTCTTTCAAAGAATCCTAAGAATATCGAGGCCGAAATTGATTTAATGTTTGTTTTAATATAACACTTGATTTGTATGAAATTCCTTGATCACCTTAAATCTAATATTAATAATGTTATGATATCATAAATAAGTGGTTTCATGCATACCATGAAGTGAGTCACATTGCATTAGGTTACTATCCTTGGGTGAGAAGGATTGTAACTCGGGTCGAAAGCAACACTTGGTGGAGTGACCGAAAGCGATTGCTTGGCGACATTAAGGAAATGCTTGGCAGAAGATCCGAAAGCAAGGCTCAATTCAAGTAGACTTCATATGCTTGGCGATATTCGTCGAAAGCATAAATCTTTTTTTTGTTAACTAAAACTACTTGTTTTGAGGTTACGTATAACCAAACCCCGAATGGAGGGCGTAAATCCATTCAACATATAGTTCCCGGAAAACTATATATTTTATTTGCCCACATGTATATTGCATCTATTTTTTTGATTAAACAATTTGTTTGAAATTTTGTTACAAGAAGTTATTTATGGAAATGGTTCTCACTAAGCCTATTAGCTTGTACCCCTATAGATATCTTTTGCAGTTCCCTTATCTGTGGTTGAGACCACGAGGATCCTGCAGTTAGGTATTTTCTTTTGAATAAGGAATTCCTAAATGAAGTTTAGTATTAGATAAGATGTATAAATATTTGTGTAATAGATTAGTGAATAAAGGGAAATGTCCCAAAGTTTTGTAAGAACATCATTATGAATAAAAGAATATTATGAATCCTCTTTTCTTAATATGTTATTATATCCTCTTAAGCTTTATAATTCCATGTATGGTCCTCTAAAATTGTGAAAGCACGCCCTACACTTAATGTCAAAGCTTTTGGAAATGGCTAAGGTTGTCATACTTAAACTTTAATATTGAGTGTGATAGACTGTTACGTTTAGGGTACCCCTTGGGGCATGACAATTCTCTTGGCTTCCCAATCCTTTGATAACTTCTTAAGAAGTTTGGACTTGATTCCCATATTAGTAAAATTCTTGCAAAGCACACTCAAGGGATTTATGATATTAATGAGCCTATTATGTATTTCATATATAGTTTCATTAGGTTGCATCTGAAATTTTCAAATTGACCACATAGAAGACTTATTTTAGTATCTCTAACTCTAGATATTTCTTCATAAGTTTTCCCTAATTCATCCCATATAAGTCTATTTTGTGCTTATTTAAGCCACAATGCAATATGTTCATAGTTATCCCATTTAAATTCAACTTTTTTCTAGTCTTCTTCACTAAAGTCTTCTTCTTCTTTTCCTTCAATCTTAAAAGGACCATCTTCTATAACATTTCATATTAATCTATTTTGTGTTTTAAAGAAGATTTTCATTGAACACTTCCAATAGGGATAGTTTCCCCCACTTAGAAGTGATGACCTATTAATAGCTTGTCCTTTTAGAAATCTTAGCGCATTAGTTGCCATGATCTTTACTCTAAAATGCGATTAAGTACAAGAAATTTATAGATCTTGATTTGATATCAAATGTAAATAACTAAGAACACTAGGTAAAATACTCGAGGGGGGGAGGGTGAATTGAGTATTTTATGCAATTTTGTTCTAATTTACAACTTTGTTGATAATTTATGAAATGACCTAACTTTAATTTCTATTTAATTTCCATGTACATGTTTTATTTGTTTTAATTATTAAACTTTATGAGCATGTTAATTGATGAAAGTCATGTGTGGTAATATTAATATTGGAGTAGATGATTTGGTAATAAGGTAAATGTGTTTAAGTTAGTATTCTAGAATATTACATATGTATTATTTTGTATGTGTAATGAAATTAATGTTATTATTTTATATATATTAATGTGTATATAGTATAATTAATGTTTGTGTCTTTTATGAATTAATATGTATATGTTATATTTAGAATTATAAAAACAACTTTTGAATTTCTTAAGAATTTGTTGGCAAAAATTTTCCAAATGTGTACCCCATTTTCAAGCCTAAATTAAGCCAAATTAAACCTAAGTCAAATATATCCCTAAAGTCAAATGTAGGATAAATATAAACCTCAAATATGATTAATTAAGGCCTCTTTTGGCAGCCCTCAAATTTCATACGAATTTCCTACATTTCTTTTCCTTCTCTTTTCCTTCTATCTTCAAATTATAAGCCCTAAACCAAAGAAAAATTACAACCTCATGAATTCAAAAATCTCTTCAAGCTAAAGCCTCTACATGTAAGTTAAAGCTAATATAGACTCTTGTTTTATTTCCTTTCTTGTAATATATGTGTAAAATCTATGGTAGGGTGAGTAAATGTCTTTTGAGTTGTATGATTCATGCATTGATATAGGCTAGATTGTGTTTTGTTTTTGTATGATCTTGTTTATGTGTTATGGTAGTAGTGAGGGGTGTTGGTGAGGAGTGATATTGATTTGAGTAGTTGAAGTTGAAGTGAAGAGGATGAGAGGATTTGATGTGAATGAAGTAGTTAAATGTGTTGTTTTAATGTTCAAAGTTGCTAGGATTGATTAGAGTGGATAGAAGATAGTACAAGAAGCTAAATATGAGCTTGAAGAAGGATTAAAAGTGTTGTAGGTTATGAATTTGCAAAGGGCAAAACAGGGGAAATAAATTCTTTTTGAATAGGCCTATTTTTTAACATACGCCAGAATCTGGTACTTCAACGCCGCTGGCGTAGAGGCGGTATTAAATATGATCAGAACTGATTTTTTTAAAGCTGCTTCTAATGCCGTCAGCTTTTGCAAGGAAATTTACCAGCGTTTATTTTTCAAAGTGTACACCGAACATTAGGGCTTCAACGCCACCTGCGTATGGGCAGTGTTGGATGCGAATAGAATCGAAATATTTAACGCCACCAGCGTATAATTCCCACGCTGTCGGTGTTCAGTCAAATTTTGCCTGTGTAGAAAGGCCGCGTATCCCATGAGTTTTACAAATTCAATTTTCTTCAATTGTCATTCTTTACTTCATATTTGATCTTGTAAGCCTTGGAAAATTTTAGTAAATAATTCTAAAATAAACATTTAAAATAAACTTTGAACATGACTCCCAATTAAAATCGAACTTCAACTAACCTGAAATCGAAAACAAATCAAGAAATTTCTTAATCTTGAACAAAGAGAAAATCCTTAAAAGTAACATAAGAACCTAATAGTTTCCAAATCCAAAGCCACTACGTGTAACAACTCTATGCTTAACCCTGACTTGTAAAATCGGGTAATATAGAACCTAAAAACAATTTATTAAACGGTAAGTAATGATAAACCTTCAGATATAAAACCTGATTTAAGAATTCCGAAAACGTTAAGAGATATAAAATACCTACGAAAATAAAACAATGAATAAATACTCTCAAATTAAATATGTTATATAAATATAAAACATAAGCTTCCATGTTGGCAACGATCTAAACGGGGAAGTCAACTGGAAAACCAAAGCCAACAATTCCCAGGAAACCCTAGTAGGTTAAACCCGGTAATCCCGTAATCCTACCCCAAGGAATCGGAATATGAGCAAAGAGTGTAGTTTAAGTCGCAATAATACTAGAACGCTTTAAAATATAAGATTAGCGAGCTTTCTATCTATTTCAAACCCGATCGGGTATAGACTTCGAAAAGCGTGCCCCGAGATTCGAAATATTAGATATATGATATTAGTACCATTAGGCTCGTAAATTCATAAGGATTCCAAGTACCTCAGTTGTACTAATTTTGGATTGCTTGTAAACCCGGTTTTTCTAGTAACTGAGTAAACTCCGTAAATCAAAAACCAAAACCCTAAATAGGATTAGTACAAGCAACCTAGGAATCCTAGGTCCGGCTTTTCTTCGATTTCTATATACAAGAACCTCTGTAGAATAATTTAATGTGTATTATTGTTTTATAGTATATTTCAAGCCACAGGAAGTTTTAATTTCGGAAAATTTTCTATTTCGGGCCTTCCCGAGTCCCATTATGGAAAAACGAGCCTCGGGACTAGAAACTCAGAAAAATATTCCGAAATGTTTTTTAGAACCGAAATTTTATAAGGATTTCAAAATATAAGTTTTATAATTTTTCGGGCTATAAAAATTATAGTTATAGCCTTTTCCCGTATTTTCCTTTATAACACAAATTTCAATTTTAAATAAAATCAATTCACTCTCTCTCTTCCTCACCTAGTGGCCGGTGCATGAGCCCCCCCTTGCCCTCTATTTGTTTTATTTTTCCTCTTTATTTACGATAAACAAACCCTAATTTACTTAATATATAAACTCATTTACGTTCTCTCTCTTCATTTCTACTCTTTCAAAAAATTTATCAAAGCAAAACCCCTCTCTTTTCTTTCTCCTTTGCCGTGAGTTACACCCCCACACATGCACACTCACTTCAAGTTCATTTCTTCTCCATTTCTTTAACAAATCTTTCCTTAGGTGATATTTTTAAGCTTTATTACTACTTAATCTTGTAATGGCAAGATTATTCATGTGTGTTTTCACTTTAAATCCCCATGAGCAAATGCTAGGGATAAGAAAATACTAATACATGAATATCAAGCCATCACAAGAATAGATCTTGTGTTTGATGAGTTTTTGTTGAAGTACCATCATGTTCATGCATATAAAAGTAGAGATCTTGCATGAAAAATATATGTTCATGCCTTTGAACTCATTTCCATGCACTATAAGTAGTAGATCTAGCATTTAGACACTCATGTTATACTTGACATTCATGTTCATATGGATATTTTGTGTTTTCATGCATTAATGTTCATAAAGATTTAGTCTTGTATGTATAAATGTGATAGTTGATAGATCTTTATGAAGATAAGACAAAGAATTTGAAAAGAAAAGGTTTTTATTAGAAATGTCCAAAAGGAAATTCGTATGACTTCCAACACCTATTTTAAAAACCCTTGTAACAACTTTGAAACTCATATTTTATATGAAAAATGGAGGGTATAAGTAATAAATATCTTTAAATAACAATTTTTGTAAGTTGAAATGAGTTTGAATGAGAGTAATGTGTAAAACAAGAAGTGGAATCAAGATGGAAAATTTTGAGTTAGTGTTCAACTTGTAAAATTCGTAACTTTGGATGATGCCTATGTAGACACCTATTATTTAGCTCAAAATGAATGTTTTATGTGTTAAATTAAGTCCTTAGGTAGTGGATATAGTAAAGCCTTAAATTTTGATGCATTACACAAGTTTTCTCAAAAGAATCATTCAAAAAGTAGATTTTCTAGAATTCGGATTTTTGAGAAAAGCCTATTTAAAAACATATTTACAAAGTGAAAAATGTAAATTTTTATGTAGAAATGAAGGTCTTGGATAGTATAGATGATGAATACTCATTTTTAATTAAGATAACTAGGAATTTCTAAGAATGAAATCCAAAACACTAGTGAGATGTCAAAGTTAGAAAATTGGATTTTCAAGAAGTAGTTATTGTTAGAGTCTTATAAGATTTAGGAGTTCTCAAAGTTTCCTTTACCAAAAATCATCAAGATCATGCATACATTAGACTCATCACATGTCATTCATGTTAGGAACTCATTCATATTTTATATACACTTGAATCATCAACTAGATACATTTTAAACAAGTGCAGAACAATTTTACGGAAATGGAAAAAGCTACTGATCAAATCTGATCCCTCTATTTCGTGACCTAAGTGTTTTCAAAACTTGAAAATAATATTAGAAATAGATAGGTCTTTTGAAGTAGATAGAAATCGATATAAAATTTGCGAAATTCCGAGTTAAAATGACCAAGTTAAGGCCGTTTTAAGTTGGAATTTCCGCAAATAGCGAGAATCACGATTTTGTTTAGTTTCGACACATAGTTTGGATTAGTTAAGTGATGAAGTACTCATTAGGATATTCTTCTTTGGCAGGTGATCCCGAGACTGACGAATCCCTACCACCCGATTATTACCACTAAAAGGCCGGCGTACCATGGCCGAGTAAGTATCACTTCCAATTTCAATTATTGTTTGTGATTGTAATGATTTTTGCACTAGTTACTTAGCAAAGATGAAATGATATGCATGATGGGGTTAAATGGGAAATATATTTGTCTGTTGTTGTTATGTGAAGTTGAAATTAAAGAATATCGAAGCCGGGTGATAAATCATTGCTTGTACAGAAGAGCTAGGATTGATTGTCTGCGAGTATTGCCTGATCACCTAAAAGAATTGGTATAATTGATTATTAAACAATAAAAATAAACTTGAACTTATTCATAACACGATGGGGATAGAGCATTAGCATTTGTTGGTTTTTTGTGATCCATAAAATGAATATGAGTTGGTTAATCGTGATCCATAAAACGAATATATGAATTGGTTGACTGTGAGTCTAAACGGCATCGTACCACAGGATTCGTTAATCTGCTAACCCGGGATGGAGGGCGCAAGTCCATCCACATATGATTTCTGGCCGGTCATATGTTTGTTGAATTCACGTGTCTGATGCATACCATTTGACTGATTAATCACTTGCTTGAATGTTATGTTTTAATTGTGATATGGAAGTTCTCACTCACTAAGCTAGTGTAGCTTATACCTCAATAGTTTCCTATTGCAGTATGAATACTTATGGCTATCTCCGAGGAGCCGCTATCATCAGGTACAGCTCTTGGACATTAAGGAGCTTTTGATGAGGCCGGGACCTAGAAGTAGGCACGGACTTCTAAATGAGTCTCCTAAATTGGTGTTTGAAGAATAACATAAGAGACTTGAGAGTCTGAGAAATCTTAACGTGTTAACTGGGGTATGCCCCTTAGATCATGTAATAGAATAAATCTAATCGTAACCGTTATGATTTACATTCGTATTGTTATGTATGTCACCTTAAACTATTTCGAAGCAAAGCATGGTCCTTATATGTTGAAAGTGAGCCCTACACCCGATGTTCAACTCATGGGAAGACTAAGGTTGCCTTACTTGAGTTTAAATATGGAGTGTGGCGAACTGTCACGTTTAGGGCACTCTTTGGGGCGTGACAAATCTTCTAATGAATATATAAGCTAAATAAACATGTCTTATGTATGAATTAGATGTTAAAACTATATGTTAGATTTATTGAATCTCCTTGTTATAGTTAACCTAGGATTGTAATATATATCTATATATATATATTGTGAATTCTACATTCAATTATTGATTGTTTTAATATTCTTTTTTCAGTTAAAGGTTCTTCGGTTATTTCCTCTCCGGGTGAATATAGTAATATACTATCGGGTTCAGGTACGCAATAGCTTGTTTGTTGTGTACTAGGACTAGGCATTCTTAAATTAATTTAATTTTATTCGACTTAATGTTTTGATGAACCAGATGTCTATTACACTGTTTAATATGGTCGAGGAGCAACAAACCTGTCATGATGCAATAACATGTTAGTAAGGCGCTTAACCTAAGTCATGATGCAATGATTTTACTATGATGCAATGTACACTATAATGCAATAGCGATTCATTTTGGTTAAGTGGGTAGCCGATGGGGTGAATAGTATCCGAGTAGCGTTTGCTTAAACTTAGGGGGAAATACCATGGTTTAGGTCAAAGTTTATGGGAACTTGTGAACTAGGCTCATGTTGTGGACTGAGTTTAAGTAGAGTCGGGAAACGTCTTTTGGACCCTAAATGAAGCTATTTCTTTATGGAATAGATATAGGAGATATAAGTATTAAGACTGCTTATATCAACCTCCTGAGCAGCTGCTGTTACTTAGGACCCCTAAATTCCCAAAGCATGATGTCGAGGTTTGAATACCCTCCTGTTGTTTTGTTGAAAGAATACTTAATAAGACAATGACTTGATCATTGATGCATTTCTTTTGATTTAAGTTTGCTTGATAAATTGTTCTGGTATTTTGTTATTGCGTACTGGGCCTTTGGCTCATTTTTGCTGCTTTGCAGGTAATGGAGATGAGTTATATGATGATCTGGGTTTCGAGTCAGACTTTGAGAGATTCATGGATGAGTGGGACGAATAGGACTCGAATGCCCCTAGATTTTGGAGAAGCTTTTGTTTAAAAGCAAAATTCTCTGTATAGAAGGCTTGATAGATAAGCCTAAGATGTAATGACCTTAAGATCCCTTAGGATTACTTTTTGTACTAAGAAAATTTGTAATTTTTGTAGTGTCTTGTATTGACACTAAACTTTGTACCTATTATGTGTATATATTAGCAATCTTGTTTTGTTAAAGGTTGTTTATAAAGTTTTAATAGATTTAATCAAACAATTCTCATAAACTGTTAGTTTTAGGACAACCTTACATTTAATGTGAAAATGTTATATGTGATTGGAGACTTGGTACTCTAAATCTCGAGATTTAGCATGTCGGGTCTTTACAATTTAAGATGCACAAGTAATCTTGACAACAATATAAAGTCCTAAAAATAAAGAGAACGAGCTAAGAAGATCAAACCCGGGATATAATGTGGAGTTAAGTCTGCCTCCTAATCTCCATGGTTATACCAATGTCTCTAATGAGATCTTCACACCAATATATTGATCTCAATCAAAGCAATGCTCAAATGAGCTACACTCAACAATTTACAACTCAATTCTAAAGCACTTACCTAGGTAGTACTCTTTTACAAATTACAAATTTCACACAAGAGTACTACTTACTTTTCTTTCTTAATGCAAATTTAAGCACAAGAAACAAAAATAATGATTTGAGAGATTACAAGAGTTTAATAGCAATTACGAAGCTCAACAACTAGTCTTTATTTGTCAAAATACAAGTAAAATATGATTTTCATTTATGTTGCTAGTTAGTAGATTTGCCTAATATAAATCATCTACAATTAATATTCTAACAGCTATATTTTTGCAATATACCATTCAAATGTCATATGAACTTTGTACCATCCTCAGTGATAGGAATCAGGTTGCCCTAAGTCATGGAAAACAAACACAAAAGGGAAAAGCAACAAGGAGTGAGTAGGCTGCTGGCCTACTTGCTGGCCTTCTTTTGACGAGTCTTATTTTAGTTTTGTTTTGTATAGGCTGCCAAAGTATAATAAAGGCTGCCAGCTTTCTTTTATACGAGAATTTCTATCTTTTAGGTCTCTTTAGGGTTAGTATATATAGTCTTTTGTTATTTTTTTTTCTACAGTTTTTGATATTGTCATTTGAGAGCACATTGTTGTGTGAGAAAACCTACTGTGGTTTTTAGATTATTGAGAAACAATTTTCCTGTTTAATCATTTGTTTTTATCAAATCTTGAGTTATATGGATTTGTGGCAAATACCTTTTTGAATCTTGTGATTCATGACACTGTGATTGTTTTATAGATCATGGAATCTATCGATTTATAAATCGATTTCAAAATAGTTTGTTATTATTGTTTGTGGAATCTATCGAGTGACAATTTCATTTATATCCTTTATATATTTGTAATTTCATATCAATCAGAAAACCCTAAATTAATCAAGATCAGATCTTATAGAAGATTGTAGTTGGATCCGCATCAATTTGGTATAAGAGTAAAGGTTATGCAAAAATCATTGTTCAATGCGGATTGCTTTTTCAGGTTGGTATAGATTGTTTTTTGAATTCTTCTATTTTCTTTGGGAAATTTCTGTTGTCTGGTTATTATATTTGGGTTGTTGTATTGTGGTTGTTGTTGGTGTTTGTGGAGATGTCGTCTGACGGGAGCAATAGTGTGCATGAAAACAACCCTAGGGCTGGAAGGGATGGTGGTGGTGAAGGAGATGTAGTGACAAGACAGGAATTCACTCAATTATAAACATGAGTGAATATGATGCAAGAGGATATCAAGAGAATTCTGGAGAGATTAGAAGTGAGAGATAGAAAGAACCAGAGTGGTTCAAGCCATAGGAGTCATTCTAGTGAAGAATCCGTTGGGAATAATGGAAGGAATAGGAGGCGTATTGGTAGGGATGATAGGCGATAGGGAATTGAAAATATAAAATTAAAGATTCCACCATTCACAGGAAGAAGCAAGCTTGAGGAATTTTTAGATTGGGTGCCGATGGTTGAAAAGGTGTTTGAATGCTATGAATGGGATGAATGCACCAAGGTAAAAATGGCCTCACTAGCGTTTTCTGATTATGCTAGTCTTTGGTGGGATGAATTGCAATTTGAGAGGCCCATGGCGGATGGAGAAAAAGTTCGTTCTTGGGCATTCATGAAAAGATTGATGAAGCGCAGATTTGTTCTTGATTATTACAAATAGGAATTGCTAATGGATTTGTAGTCTTTAAGACAAGGGAAGAGGAGTGTTAAAGAGTATGTGAAGGAGTTTGAAACATCATGGCTAGGTGTGATATTCAGGAATCCACTTTTGAATCTATTGCTAGGTTTATCAATGGGCTGAAGATGGATATAGCTAATGTTGTTGAACTTCAGCAATATCAAACTCTTAAGGATGTCATCGAATTAGCTAGTAGGGTTGAAAGACAACAACACAGGAGGTCTCACAAGTACCATTATCACAACAAATTGAATGAGGAAAGAAAAGAGGATAGGAAAGAAAAGAATAAGGGGAAGGAAGTAGAAGAAAAAGCTCCAGAATAAAAGAAGAGTAGAGAAATCAAATGTTTTAAGTGTTTGAGGCATGGACATATTGCTTCTTAATGTCCCAACAAGCAAGTGATGATTCTAAAAGATAATAAGGTTGAAAGTGAGGAAGAGAAGCAGGAGAGTAGTGAGGAAGTTGTGATTGACTTAAAAGCACCTAATGGTCCATTGACATTATTGCTTGAGCAGGAGAAGGCGAATCTAGAACAAAGGACAAATCTATTTTATATTCAGAGTTTAATGAAGGGGAAAACTTGTTTGACTGTGGTTGATACAGGCAGTTGTGCCAATCTTATTTCTACAGGAATACTCTCTAAACTGAGCTTACAGTTGGAGTAACATTCGAATCCTTATGCTCTTCATTGGCTAAATCACCAAGGAGTTATTCATGTTCATAAATAGGTTTGTGTTCCTATCTCAATTTGATTATTATGATGAAACTTGTATGTGATGTAGCACCATGGATACTACGCATTTGATTCTTGGAAGACCATGGCAATATGACATCCGGGCTTTATATGATGGGCACAAAAATGAGTACATAATTCAACACCAGAGGAAGACATTCAAGCTGATGTCCATGAGTTCTAAAGAGTTACAGCAGGCCAAGTTGATCCATGTTAAGAAGACCAAAGGTTTGAAAAGTTTGTTTGCTTGGACTAGTAAGGTAACCACCTTGGACGTTAAGAAAAAGAAGAATCAAGATTCGAGGACGAATCTTCTTCAACCAGGAGGTAATGATAGGAATCAGGTTACCCTAAGTCGCTAAAAAGAAACACAAAAGGGAAAAGCAACAAGGAGTGAGTTCAAGAAGAGAAACGGGCAGCAAAGAGGATTTAGGTCGGCTCCTAAGCCGCCAGCCCAAGTGTTAAGGCTGCCGGCCTACTTGCCGGCCTTCTTTTGACGAGTCTTATTCTAGTTTCGTTTTGTTTTGTATAGGTCACCAAAGTGTAATAAAGGCCACTAGCTTTCTTTTATACGAGAATTTATGTCTTTTAGGTCTCTTTAGGGTTAGTATATATAGTCTTTTGTTATTTGTTTTCTACAGTTTTTGATATTGTCATTTGAGAGCACATTGTTGTGTGAGAAAACCTTTTGCGGTTTTTAGATTATTAAGAAACAATTTTCCTCTTTAATCATTTGTTCTTATCAAATCTTGAGTTATATAGATTTGTGGTGAATACCGTTTTTGAATCTTGTGATTCATTGACACCGTGATCATTTTATAGATCGTGGAATCTATCGATTTATAAATCAATTTCAAGCCAGTTTGTTATTGTTGTTTATGGAATCTATCGAGCGACAATTTCATTCATATCCCTTATATATTTGTAATTTCACATCAATCAGAAAACCCTAAATTGATCAAGATTAGATTTTATTGAAGACTGTAGTCGGATCCGCATCACTTAGCTGGCATCTGTACCATCCTTAAAGAAAAAAAAATATGAAAAAGGTCTACCATTCGGGCGCCATGTCTTACTGTCCGAATGGTAGTAGCAAAATACATTGACCTTGCTCTCGGTAATAATTAAAATGGGGTGGTGTCCAGATACTAAGTTCCCGATCTACTTCTTGTCTTAAAACATCAAAATTACAAGTACACATTTATCTAAAAGTAAGACCAAGACACATTTAATGTATCTTAATAACTTTGTCCAATTTTCAAGAATTATCTTTACAATATTTTTCTCATCAAAATGATGTGTGAATTTTGGTTCAATAGGTGTAGAGTTTTTGTTATCATTTGGCCTAGCTACAAACTCTGGTGAATCATCTAATTTGATGGGCATAAACTATAAGAGATGTTGAGAACCAGCTTGGAGAATCTATCGCCAAGATGTTTATGAAACGTTCTTGAATGAAAATAAAGATTTCTTCAGGTATTGTGGAAGAAAAGAAGATTTGGAGCCTTGTTTAGAGAACATGAGTGGCAACACAAGTTGTGTTGAAGGTGGCATTAAGATCAAAGGTGAAGGTGATGAGGAGCCAATGTACACAACCTACACAGCCTGTGTTCTATAAAAGCAGTGAACAGAGTGGCAATACAAGTCATGTAGAAATTTCTGACCTCTCCTAAAGTTCTACATAAGCAACCCACATGGCCTGTGTTTGAAATTTTGTAGAGCGGTAGATTGTACATTTCTTCAAACACGGGTAAGCTACATGGCTTATGTTAGGAAGTTGTGTTTAAATGCAACCATGATGATTTTTTTTTCAATTAAGTCTTTTGCTAAGATTTTTATTAAGGGTAATTTAATCATTTTGTAGGTATTTTATTAGAATTTGGATTACTATAAACAGTCTTAGTTATGTCATGTACTTGACACCTTGATGTTGACTTTAAGTTCTTAAATACAAATTGAGAGTTGTTCTCTATTTTATGCTCTTTATTTCAATCTTGTGACTAAGTGAGAGTTCTTGCATTATTTTATCAATTGTGCATCATATTGATTGGTCAAAAACTAGTTAGATCTTTTCTTGGAACATAATATCCTAGAAAAGAAGCTAAGTATCCTTTTATTTTAGTTTCTTATTAAAAACCTAAAAACAGAAACACATTAACACTTGTGTAAGAGATCTATTGAGGGGAACCTTGAGAAAGACTAGTATAGGGATTTCAACCTATATCATTATGGTATCAAAGTGTTCCTGCCATACCACATGTACATAGGTGCTACTCCACCATGTGCTCCATATGTTGGCTCCAACTCAATCACTGATGTCAGTCATTCAGCCCACCTCTCCGACTAGGTGGCATGATAAGTCTCCCTCATGTTTATATGATGTTTGGTGAGATGTGACAATAATTTTTTGCAAAATGGATGAATAAACAAAGAAACATGATGGGTTTTATGGATTTTTCAAAAAAAAAAAAAAAGTAATTTTAGAGATTTAAGAGAGAGGTTTTATGGTTAGGGCTTGTGGGAATTATAGAGATGAGAGAGTGAGAAGAGGGTGTGTGTGCATGCACCATAGGAAATGAGAAAGATAGAAGGAGTCTTAAACTCATTATGATTCTCAATAGAATAGACTCATGATTCCACCACTAATATGAAATCTTGAAGTGGTATTTCTAAAATTATTTTCGAGAAATCTACTTTTTCAGAATATTTTTTTGCATTTTTTTCCTTTATCCAACTTTCACATAACTCAATTAAAAGCATTTAAATTTACAACTAGGTAGCATATAAAAGAGTGAATTTTTGAAATAATATTACTATCTCTGTTAATACGAGCAACAATTCTTGAGCAAAAAACAAAGATTTTTTTGTCAAACTTTTTGGATTGGTGGTCAACAAAGATAATGAAATGGTAAAGCTGAAGCTTTAGGAACCAAGCATTTGCATCCATGGACTCCAACGCTGCAAACGGTGGTACCCTTTAGAGCGTGTTGCCGGAGCATATAGCTGAAACCTAAGCCTTCCCAATGACTGTCCCTGTCCACTCCACTTCCATCAATCCTAAAGCTTGTCTAAAGATTTGTGTCCTTATTCTCATGGTTGCTCCTGGTGTTGATCAGATTTTTCAATTTATATATAATTTTATTTTTTCTTTTTTCTTTTATTTTTTTAAATTATTTTATTTAGTTATTATATATTTTTTGTTGATGAATCAAAACTCACCACATTGAAGGATGAGCAAAATTGAATGGAGTTAATAGAAGTATTGATTTGTAAAAATTGAAGATTTAGGAATATGGAAAAATAAAAATTTATGCAATCAAATAGTCAAATTAAAAAAAAAAGAAGGTTAAAGGTATATTTTTCTCTTTTTATTAATAACAATATTACTCTTTTGCAATTAATGGTAAATTTTCATCACACATGTTTCTAATATATATAGAAAGGTTCATGCAATAACATCAGTTCTAGCAAGGTAAACGAGTATAAGAATCAGTTAAAAAAGTATTATCTTTACCCTATGTTATAACTAGAGGTCTTTAAATTTTGGGACCAAAACATATCACTATTGTATTAGAACAACTTTGAAATTGTATCTTGTGAAATGTCTAACTGTAAGATGTAATGGGGATAAGAAAAAAAAAATAAGATTATAGAAAAATAATAATGAAAATGCCACCAGATCAAAAGTAATCTTAAAAATAAACAAGCTAAACTCGTCTCGTCAAAAGATAAATTGAACTTTTTTTTCCTTAACCCGAATGTCTTGTGTAACATATGATTTCTTTTGTAGACGTAGGGTTCAACCTAGGGTGGTCATGTGTGTCTCACTTGGTATCATGCCTTGCACATGACTTTAGAGTATTGATGAGGAGCTGACACTTAATGATGTGATGGGTTAAAGAGAATGACAAGGAAGAGGATTAGGTAGCCTTAGTATCTCAAATATAGAAGTGACAAGTAAGGGAGCTTAACAAACTTTTTGTGTCACTTGAGCAAATTGAAATAGTAACACACTTGAATTGTCTTATTTGATATTTGTGAATGGAGTCTCCTTTATTGAATGCTATTTTTCTTCCCTAATGGAGTTGCAAAAATGTAGATGTAGGGTTCTTCCAAAAGTGGTCGTGCATGTGTCATGTGGATCTCGTACGTTGCACTTGACTTCAATGTGCTGATGAGGAGATGACACTTGATAATAGGATGGCATGGAGAGAATGACAGGGAGGAGAAATAAACAGTTTCAATGTCTCAAATATACAGGTGACATGCAGGGGAGTTTGAGTAGACCCTACACGTCACTCTTGTCATTCTTGGGTAACTAAAGTAATTTTTGCCTGTTTGATCCTTGAGAGTAAAGTAAAGCTTCCCTTGTGGAATGCTATTTGTCTTCTCTCTCTAAAAGTTTGAAATGGGGAGGAAACACTGAGAATTTATAGGCACTTGATATGGA
Source organism: Combretum micranthum (assembly GCA_024138025.1). NCBI lineage: Eukaryota > Viridiplantae > Streptophyta > Magnoliopsida > Myrtales > Combretaceae > Combretum > Combretum micranthum. Next base: position 82,628 of record JAMXBD010003112.1, on the reverse strand, counting down.
TGATAACTATCAGATTATCTTAGTGATTCATGGATAAGATGGAGTAAGCCCACTATACGGTTATCTTAAATGAGCTCCTCATAGGCTAAGGCTAATAGCCATTCTTGTGTGTACACAAGCCTGCCTATGAAAGGTTGGGTGCGATGATCTGGTCCAACAGTCCATGTTTCAAGCCCACCAAGACCATGAGTCAAGCCAAGTAAATAATAACATTTAATATTTTTTTAAGCCATTTTACATCTTTGAATAAAAGTTTGATAAATATTATCCATTGTTTGGAAGTGACAATTACAGACATTAATGATCATAGCATAAAACCACTATTGATAAAAAAAAGGAGAAAATACCAAAATGATGATAAAAAGGATCATACTTGAAAAAAAATCATCACGGTCCAAAACCATGGCCATAAGGGTAGTTTTGAGCTGTAGATATTCTTTCCATATATAAATTCCTTATCCATAACATCCTTCCCTCACTTTATATAAACTTTTCTAAGACCTAACCCTGATGAGAGTTGGTAAAGCCACCTTTTCCCATCCTTAAGGTCGAACTAACTGACAGGAGAGGAGGTCAAATTAAGGTTGGGAACATGTCTGAGAAGGTCTCAAGGAGGAGTTGTGGCTTTATTACATAAGACTAGGTTTGATCAATAGGCATTTTGCACCACACTATAGACTCCTCAACCTAGGCTAGAGTGGGGTTATTTTCTCTAGTCTCCTAACAAACCGGGTGACATCGTACGGATGGCATTTGCTTGTTCATGCATTACTTAATTAATTGTTCGATAACTCTGTTTGTCTTGTATGAATGCATTTTCATCTTTGTCCCTCTTATTAAGCTGTGGTTGCTCATTCCCTTATAGATTTCCGTACATATTTGGATTGACTTAAGAGCAACTGGTAACATTACTATGTATCCTTAGGTATGTTGTCACGCCCCGAAGGGTACCCTAAACGTGGTAGTCCGCCACATATAATAACAAGGCTTAAGAATGGCTACCTTAGTCATGCGAAAGCCTTAGTATTATATGTAAGGCGTCTAACACGGTAATAGGAGACGCTTTTGGGAAGCATAGTTTAAGCAAGTAAAGATAAACATACAAGAATCCAGAAATAAAGAATATCATATCATTAATAACCAAAGGTCTATTACATAATTTCTTAGGGGCATACCCCCGCTAATTCCAAGGATCGAGATAAACTTCATAACATCCAAAATACTACATTAAAGATTTCAAAGGAATTCTAATCTAAGTCTTCGAGTAGATTTCCTCCAAAAGCTTCAATATAAAACGTACACGGATACGGGAAGACCTCGGGCACAAAAATAGGTGTTCCTGAGAATACAAATATCTATAGGGGTGTAAGCTTATGGGCTTAGTGAGTAAATCCCAAAATTCATACTCGAAGAAAATTATCAATCAAGTTTATTATTCAAACATATGAAATGCAACAACCACGTGAGCATACAAGACATATGACTTTCCGGGAATCATATGTTGAATGAATTACGCCCTTCATTCGGGGTTGGGTATTCAGGCCAATTACAGCCACAACTTTTAAAAACACTTTTATAGATCTTACCGGCTCCTATACGCCATCAAAAACTTGTAGTTATTACAGGCTCCTACTAGCCACCAATTTAAGTAGTTTTACTGGCTCCTACTCGCCACTTACATGATATACCGGTTATGTCTACCACCACTATTATACACTTGTCCCACCAATTGTATAGTAGTGAATGCAATGTGACTCAACATATGAAGTGCATGAATAATTTCTTTAATTAAAGTCTAGTAGTTACATTTAACTTCTTTCAAGTGATCAATCAATTTCAAACATTTCAAGATATTAATTCACATACAACTTTATTACAAACAAATCGAGTTTCGATATACTTAGTATTCTTTCAACATATTATCATACACTTCCTTTTGATTTTTCTTAAATTCTAGTGCAACTAATTTTACAAGCACAATCAGGAGTATGAAAAATAACGGGGAATGAACTCACTCAGCCATGATGACACCTTTCTTGAAATGAATGAGTCGTTCGGAATTTCCACTTAATCGTAGTAATCATCGGGATACGAACAATCCTCTTCGTGATTATCTAATCAAGAAGAATATCCAAAATGAGTATTTCATGAAATTCTATTCTTGAAGATTCTAAACTTTCCTTAAAATCGTGGTAAAATCGTATAAGGGGGAAATTCCAACTTAAAATGGCCATAACTTGATCATTTTAACTCAGAATTTCGCGTATAATATATCGTTTTCTACCTACTCGAAAAGATCTACGCATTTCTAAGCTTATTTCTATAAAACTAAGTCGTTTGGGTTCCGAAAAGGTAGTGACCAGATTTGCCACGAATTTGCAAACACTTGTTTTCCTTCTTGTAAACAAAAGCTCATTTGAAAAGATAAATATTTCAATTATTTTGTGAACTTTTGAAAGGTATATATTTATATGTAATGACTCATAACAAATGTATGAAGTAAATGGAGTTGTCTCAACTTATAAAAATTAAGGTTTTAAAAGACTTTGAACTTGAGATTCTATTGAATATTTATTTTACTTTTGAAAGCTCTTGAGTTATTGAGATGAATATTCTTTTTCTAAATTTAATCTCTTGTAATTTCTTTAAATTCTTAAGGTGTGGTTTTATTTTCAAAACTTGGATTCGAAAAGTAATAAAATGATAATTTTTGTTTCTTGTAATGATTCCAAAAGAATATTTCTTGATGAAAGATAAGTTTTCATAAAACCTTTTGTTTATGTAAGAAAAATCATTTTCCAAGCATGTTCATGAGTTTTTAGGAAATCTACTTCCTATTTTTATTTAACAAGAACCTTTAGTTTTAGAAAGACACTTCCTCCTCCATTTTTGTTGAGACAAAAACATTATGTTCATGCATGAATATGAATCATAACTATAGAAATATAAAGGAACATAATAACTTGAAAGCTTAAGTAATTAATAAAGTAAATCAAGTATTGGGACCTTAGCTTCTTCAAGATACCCCGGGACTAAGAAAAGACTATCCCGAAAAAAAATAAAGAGAAATTGTTTGACTTGATGAGGACAAGTCTAAGACTAGAATGACTAGTCTTAAAATCAACTTGAAATAAATCGCGATAAAGTAAATAAATTGCATGAAAGATAAATAAATTGCAAGATAATGAGCTTATATGCTCTAAGTAGTATATAATTATATAGATATATTAGATAGTAATAACATAAAGGAAATATAAAAACATAAAGGAACATAAAAGATTGATATTATGAACAAAAACAAAGTATGAACTTATTGTTGCTTTCCTAACCTTTATGGTTTTAGAAAACACACACTAAGCTCATACTAAGTAGATGAACATGAAGAATTCTTTGAGAAATTTCTTACCTAAAGGAAACTAAACTAAGAAGACTTCTTGAAAGAACTCTTGAGAGAAATTGGAGAGAAATTTTTGTAGAGTAACTTTAGAGAAGAAGAGGTGTGAAAGAAGTAAAGGTATGAGGGGGTATTTATAGGAAAATGTGGGAGATAATTTGTGTTAATTAAATAATTGAAAAATGAAACAAATTGAGGCATAGAGAGGGAGGGCCGACGCCATTTTGATGCATGGGGAAGAGAAAATTTTAATTTTTTTGTTATTTTGTTAATTAAAAGTAAGAAATGAAAGATGTGAAATTGTATTGGAAATGAAAATGTGTAAGAAATAGGTGTATGGGTTGTAAGAATAGGTTGTAAGAAAAAGTAGAGATAGATGAATAGTATAGAATAGTAGAAAATAGTGTAATGTAAAAGTAGACATGACAATTAAATACCGGTAGTAAGAAAATACACGTATAAAAGCGATATCTGATATTTCTAGTTACCGAAAAATTACGAAATTGATATTTTTAGAAATCTCATATTTTTACGAGTCTAACGGTATATTCGGAATATTTTTCCTATTTCGGGCTTCCGGACACGTTTTTCAAGAACTATGTCCGATCGGGTTCAAAGGACACTCGAATTTTGAAAAACAGATATTTTTATAAAACCTATAATTATTACGAACTATTATAGCTAATTTTTCCCACTTCGTTTTCTAGGGCTAGAGAAAACGGCAATGCCGGACTTAAGCGGTTACGGTAAACTAGGGTTTGGTTGACTCTGGGAAATCCAGTTGACTTCCGATTAGGGTTTAAACTATAATTCGGATCCAAAAATTTCGGGGATTTACATATGTAATAGTGCAAATAAGAGGAAGTTAGAAGAACTATTTCTACATTTCTATTTTTGTTTTCGCTATTAGTGTTAGTTGGGTAACCTGGCAGACCAATCTGGCTTGGAGTATGGCAAACTTAGTTTTTTATAAACAATTGCAATGGCATTTTGTATTAGTGTGAAATGAAATATTCATATATATTATTATAATCTCTTAAATTTATCGTTAAGCTGACGTTGCTTCAGAGTGGATTGTTCGTTTATGCCTTATATATATTATGCTATGATAGAAGCTAAGTGGTGAGCTTCTGCCATAGGTTAGTATATACAACAGGATTGTTACGACTAGATTAACTTGGAGTGTGATATGTTATATTGCAATCTAGGGATTTGTAGTGTAATTTAAGGTTTTTATAATTTATAGAAAACTAAAAATTAAATGATATGAATGATCAATCATTGGATATGACACACCAAAAGAAAGAATAAATCTAGTTGCTCTAATCAACCGATATCACCACGATTAAAAGAAACAAAAGGAGTAATCTTAAGAAGAAAAATCTCAATATTACCTAAAGCAATTGGTCACAAAGGACAATACAATGTTCAAGATGGCAAAAACTTCCTTAAACATAACCTTAATACCCTTTATATACTTTCACAAGTCGGAAAAGGCAAATATGCAAAACAAAAAGTCAGACAAATAAAATAAAAAACAAATAGACTTTAAATAGCAAAAATAGAGCATATGATCATGATGACAATCACAACAATGACTTAGTAGTGACGCTTCATTCACCATTAAAACAATCCATTTAAGTTCATCAGGGTGCAAAATACATGTATCATGCTTAGCATCATAAGCAGGATAGGGAATGTAATCTTCGTGTTCTTCAAATTTCTCTAATGAGGATATGTTAATTGGCTCCATCATGGGTGGCATGGAGGGGAGAATCACCATCACGACCTAGATCACGGGTGTTACAACATGGATGATCTGTGATATAACTTCATTTTCTTGATCTGCTTCCACAACTACCTTCGTCATAGGGGTGATATGCCTTTTTAGTGAATTTCCCTTTAAATTAAGTAATTTATTCACACTTAAACATACCCTATTATGTCCATCACCAAAGTGCATCATATAATGGCCAAAATACTATAACCCATCTTCTTTCAGCTCATCAGTAATGATCCGTTGAGTTAAGTTCATGAATCCTCTAACTTTATCGGACCAAGCAAATCTTGATCCCTATTAGATAACTTGTGAATAAGTTAGGGAGAATAAATATAGAGAATTAAATCCAAGAAGTGTTGGTATTCTATTTGTAATCAAAGTTTTTGGATATAGTGGAACATCACTCTGTGGATTTATGGGGTCCTCGGCTTAGAGGTAGAAGAGTAGATGAAGACACAAGGCAGAATTACTATATATTGTTTCGTCTTGAATTTTTCTCTTCCCACTCTCTTTATTTATGCGCATTGTATATTTTTTTTAAGTTTATCATAATAATCAAAGTGGATTTTAATTTTTACTCAAAAGTTTAATTTTTAATAAATCAATCCAACTCCCTTTCTTAGTGTCATGCCTCAAAAGGGGACCTAGTAGGATTAATCTAAAGCTATCATACCACATGCGTACTTATAATATGAGAGCCGTCTTGTAAGTTGGAGTGTATAAGACTTTATTTATTTATCAATGTGTATCATATAAATGATATATTATATTACTGGATTTCAACTATGGAATCTGATTTTCCACTTTCTACCAAGATCGCAGAGAATCAGTATCCTCTATTAAATAGTGAAAATGGATTTCAAACTTACAACTTACAAATTTTAATTATTATGCAATTTATCTAATTTACATTCAAAGTTTATCATGACCTATTTTTCTATCTTCCATAAAGTTTGTTGGAGAAGTTCTCTTCACAAATTCCTAGCCCAATCCTAGCTAGTATTAGTCTTGCACAAAAACTGTTGGGGGGTGAGCGAACCACAGGCTCAGTGAGATAACCTGACCAGACCACACATCAAACAATAACAAATAAGTATAATTACCAATCATATGCAATGTAACAATCAATCATACGCACATTACAAGCTTGGATGATCTAGAATCCAAAGCAGGATAGAGTTTACACTCTCTCATCGGGGTTGAAGGATCATAGTGCTATGGCCCACCTACCCAGGAGAGACTAAGCATACATGAATACAACAATACTCACTTTAATTATCTCTTTAAATTAACCATATCTTAAATCTCTCATTTCCTGTTTTTAGCCTTAGAAACTCCACTAAGTGTTAGTCCTTTCAAAGCAATACTGTCACACCCTAACGGGTACCCTTCACATGACAGTCCGCCGTACGCAATATTAAAACTTAAGAATGACTACCTCAGTCACTCGAAAGCTTCCATATTGGTACAAGGCGTACATTCACATCAAAGGGAAACCGGTGGAGTAATGCATTTTAAGATATTGGCTGCGGAACATGCAAAGTGACACTTAATAATTTATTGAAACATAAAGTCTTACAACTTCTAAGGGGCATTCCCCCGATAATTTCCATAACAACATGGTTTTACTAAATTAAATAACTCAAGCTAGAAGATTTTAGAAGAAATCTACTCTAAGACTTCAAAACAGAATTCCTCCAAAAGCTTCCCAAAATAAGGATTCTACCAGGAGAATCAAGATGGTCTCGGTGCAAAAAGATAATTCTGCAATATCAAAAGTCTATAGGGGTATAAACATAACTAGCTTAGTGAGATATTCCTTATGCAAAAGTACTCATAACAGGCAATCAACCAAGTTTATTAATTAAGCATATGAAATGCAACAACCATATGATCAATTGTTCAGTTTCATATGTATAATGGATTTACCCCTCCATCGGTGTTTAGGGAATGCTTTAAACTAGGCCTCGAATGACCTCCTTAAAAGTTTGCGTGCGTCTTGGGATTTCAACGAACCGTACTACTAGTCCTCGAGCTTTCCATACCCAAAGCGATTGATTAAGCTCGGCTACACCTTGAGATCGTATTCCCCGAACGTCCTAACCCTCAAGATGTAGCTAGGCAGCTTACCTTTTCGGTCCCACGCTGAGGAGTAGTGGCAAAATTTCGAAATAATATTCTAAGTGATATGCATGAGTAATTTATTATATGGGGATTCCAATATGACATTAAATCATTTAAAGCGATCAAGCAACAATTGCACACATAGCAATATATACATAGAAGCACTTATATCAATCACAGATCGGGTTTTGATATAATCATCGTTCATTGATCGCACATAAAAATTCACATACATAATTCTCATGATATCCCATATGCATATCAATTTTATCTTTTCCTAACATCTAGTGCTCTATTCTACAAGCACATGCACGAATACATAAATGTAAAAGAAACTCACTCGTCCATAGTGATCTTCTAGGAGTCGAAGTAATCCTCGGGGAAGAGAAGATCTTGATCCTCAACACCTAAACAAAAGAAATACCCTAAGTGAGTATTTCATCCAAGATCTACTCAATATCTCTAATTTTATCTTATTGAATTCGCCAAAAATCGTATGAATGGAAATCCCAACTTAAAATGGCCATAACTTGCTCATTTTAACTCGGAATTTTGCATATTATATACCGATCTCTACCTACTCGAAAAGATCTATCTATTTCTAAGGTTATTTTTATCAAAAGAAGTCATTTGGGTCTCGAAAAATTGACGTACAGATTTGATACAAAAGTTCAAGACTTCAAAACTAGAGTTTTCAAACTTTTCTTCATTCAAGAGCTTTTGTACAAAAATATAGATATTTTGTATGGTTGAAAATCCTTGAATATATATATATATATATATATATATATATAGACTCAAACTATATGCATGAATTTAGTGGTGTTGTCTCAACAATGATTTTGTAAAACAAAATGTCTTAAAAGTGAAAAATGCTAAGACTTTGAAAGAAATTAGTTTTATTAGGAAAATTTCTTAATTTACTATAAGTGAGAATCTCCTTCTTTTAACTCCATTTCTTAAATTTTCAAAAGTAATTTTAATCTTTTAAAATTCCTACAACTTTATTTCTAATGGCTAGAAAATGTAGTTTTCTAAATATTTCTTGGTATGTTCTAAAGCTTTTCTAATGTTAGATCCACTTTAAAAGAATAATATCAATGATCTTATAAGTTAATTTGAAAAACTTATCTAGACTTTAGTATTTTAGAGTGTTGATAGAAAACTTTGATAAATGAGTTTAGGAAAACTTGTGGTTAATCAAGGAATTAAGTTTAAAAAACTTTTTTATTTTATTGGTTTGAAAAGAGAGTTTGTAATAACTTTACTTTATGTATTTCTTGATAAAATCACATATAGTGTTATTACTAAAAGTTGAGCTAAACTTATCTAACCTTAGAAAGTATTTGTTAAGAGAAAACTTTAAGTTTTTATGAAAAAATTATTCCTTATGTGACAAAATTTATTTTTAAAGAGAGTTCTTATTTTTATTATTTAAGAAAACTCATTTTCATTATGGTTGAGACAATATTAACATGTTCATGCAAGAATAAGAATATGTAACTATGAGAAATGTAATAAAAACAACATAATAAGATGAATGAAATAAGAGCATAAAAGTAAGGTCAAGTATTGGGAACCTTAGCTTTATTAAGGTATCCCGGGACTAAGAATAGACTAGTCCCAAAAAGAAAGGAAAAGCAAAGAAAGAAAATTGTTTTGACTTGATATGGACAAGTCTAAGACTAGAAAGACTAGTCTTAATAATTTGCATAAAACAAGTAAATAAATAAATTGCAAGATATGGAAAATAAATAAATAACAAATGAGCTTATATGCTCTAAATAAATATATACATAATATACATAATACTTTATATAAGTTAGATTAGAAACAATAATAACAATAATAATAGCAACATAACGAAAAAAAATAAAAACATGAACAAAAACAAAACATGAATATATTGTTGCTTCTTTAACTCTCATGAGTCTAAGAAACATGCACTAAACTCATGTTAAGTTGTATGAACATGATGAATATGTGAAAAAAACTTTTACCTAAGGTTATGTGTTTGTTGAAGAAGAATGGAATGGTTTATAGTAATATGTAGGAATTGGTTTAATAGAGAAAAGAGAGATTTTGAGAGAGGGATTTTATGGAGTGATTTTGGTAGAGTTTTGTAGGAAATGAATTGTGTGAAAGAGTGAAGGAGGAATGAGGTATTTATAGAATTTTGGAGTGGAAATTAGATGTAATTAAATAAATTGAAAAAGAAAACGAATTGAGAGTGATGAGAGGGAGGGAATGGACGGTAAGGCCATGAAAGAGAGAGAAAAATTGATTAAATTTGTTGTTTTGTAATAAAAAGAAGTAATATGTAAAGTATGATGTGATTAAAGTTATATGGGGAAGGTAAATTGTAAGGTATAGGTATGGTAGAGTGTAAGAATAGAGTATACAAAAAAGTAGAGATAAATGAATATTAATGAATAGTAAAAAAGTACTATGAATAGTAGACCAGGCAATTAAAATACCGGTAGTAAAGAAAATACGCGTAAATAAGCTATATCCGATATTTTTAGTTACCGAAAAATTCTAAAACTGATATTTTTGAAATCCTTATATTTTTATGAATCTATTGGTGTTGTCGGAATATTTTCACTATTCGATGCACCAAGGCACGGTTTTTGAAAACTGATTCCGTTTGGATCCGAAAGACTCTAGAAAATTACGAATATGATATTTATAAGCTTTCCTATATTATTACAAACAATATTGCACAATTATCTAAATTTCGTTTCCTAGGGTTTAAGAATACGGGAATGCCGGATCTAAATTCACTAGACTAATCATAGGACTAGGTTAACTTTAGGGTTTCGTTTTGACTTCTAGCTCTTCGGGTTTGCTTATATTATCAAAAAATCTCGGGGCTTACAAATACCATAAGCGACGTCCTTCATTTACCATTTAGTTTATATAGTATCGATTGCTCAAAGGTAATCTTATGTTGATCTAATAGCTTTTAGCCTAAGTCAACCAAGCATTATCAGAGGGCTGAAATACTAACACGTAGTAGGCTACCACTTGCTCATATGCTGTTTATGCAAATCGTGTAATGCATGATCATTTTCTTTTATGGTGTCATTAGTTTTGAGTAGGTTTAAGGTGATCATACAATTCACAGACAATATAAACCTGTTTCATACAGTAATTATCATACAATAAACTTATCACTTATAATAGGATAATTTTAGCAATCAAGCATACAACAAACATCATGCAGTATACCTAAATCCCACATGCATATCGGTTTAATATATTATTATTATATGTAGCTATACTACAAGCACAAATAGTATGATAAGGTCAAAGTTACTCACCTGTGGTCCTCGTTAAACTATCAAAATATGCTACTGGAAATCCAAGAATTGATCTATTTTTCCTATGAAAATTAAATAACAGATATTTATTATTGTTTTGTTATTTATATAATGATATTGACGGTATTCTTTCAAGTCCCAGTTATCAATTTTGGTATATTCTCTACTTATTTAACTAGGAATTTTACCTTTATATATATGTATATATATATATATATATTATTTTCTCATGATTGAAGTTATGGAATTTATAAGAGAAGTCTTCCTATTTGTAATGGTTATCCAATTTTATTATTTAATCAATCTATTCTTCTATTAGTTCCGAAAATAAGATATTTGAAACAACATATTCTCCATATTAATTATAGTATAACTTATACTATTATTTACACTAATTCTAAATTAGACATATTTTAGAAATTACACACTTCTTTCTTTTTATGATTTTACTTAGTATATTAATCTAAGCCGAGTTGATTGAAACTAATCGCCTAATTCAATTACTAAATCTATTTTAATTAGTTTAATCAATCTAATGTGATTTTACTTAGTAAAATAATTCATTTAAGATATATAAGTCCTATTTATATTATTTATTTTCATTTTGCTTGTTTTGATTTTGTTAGGTATTTATATATATATATATATATCAATTGGCTATTTAAAAAATTCGTATTTAGCAAGCTTATATTTTTATTATTATTATTATCACTATCTTTATATTAATCCTTATCTGATCCCTTATAGTACTCGTATTTATTTACTATTGTTTAGTGTCGTTGTGTTTCTTTTCATATACTTCATATAATTTTCTTATTATGTATAGATATCGCATTACTAAAAAATTTAGCTTATTTAAATTTTCATTCTTATGTATAAAATATGTATTTTATAATTATTATACTTTATTTTCATTTATAAGGTACACTAATATTAACAATAATGATAATAATATTAGTAATATTAATAGTGATAATTATAAAATAATTTATTAGTGATACTAATATTATTTTTCATAATAACTTTATTAGAACAATAGCAATTTCAATGACAATAATAATAATATTACATATCACAATAATAATACTACTACTCATAGTACTAATAATAGTAATAATATCAGTAAGAGTAATACTTATAATAATATTAAGGATTATAATGATGATGATGATGATGATAATAATATTTGATATTAATAATAACAATAATATGAAAGGTCATTATAATAGTATAATCATAATGTTAATTATAATAGTAATAATAGTAATATTCATACTAATCATAATAATTATGTCGATAATAATAGTCAAAAGAATCGAATCAATAACAATCATATAATAGTAATTTTAATAGTCATAATATTGATATTAACAATAATAATTTTCTTATTAATATCTTTAAAATGCTCATATTATTAATCAAACTAATAATGATCCTAATAGTTGTAATAATAGGATAACAATTATAATATTGGTAAAAATATTTTCTATTAATTTTAGGAGTTGCTAAACTATACATATTACATTTTGTCATTCCCTTTTGAGTATTGTATTTATTTCTTATTTATATATTCTTCTTATTCATTGCATATATATATACAGATATGTATATTTAAATATATAATATATATATATATACTAATTCGGACGAATAAGCTTAATCTAGGAAATTTGCATGTACGCCGGCAACAAATGCCGCCGGCGTTGATTCTCCAGAGGCCGGCGTTTGTATAAAAATTACGTGTTTCAAAATTTACGTAGCCTCTGTTTGAGGTTACACTGCCTCTATGCCGCCGGCTTATGACTTTATGCCGTCGATGTTGGGGTATAAGCTGCCGGCGTAAGTTACTGTTCATCGTCTTCTTTATTTTTTCTCTGTTTTGAATTTCAATTTTCTTATATTATATATTATACTTATGTTTAAACTATTTCTAAAGCCTTCCTAAGTGTTTCTACATATTATATATACACATATATCAACTCATAACACATCAACATGTCTTTTAATCCTTGTTTGATCCATATAAAAGTGTAACTAGGGTTTTTGCGAGTTTTACCTTGTTAATCTGAGTTTGGGTGTTTTAAACTCTTTTCTAACACTAGTTTCGAACCTAGAATATTAAGAAACATTGTTTAGAACAATATTTATGAATTATTTTATCCAAAAACGAATCCAACTTACCTTACTTTTCTTTTCAATGCTTAAAGTTAAGCTTTAATGGAAGTTGTTCTTGGATTTAAATTTGTTGCTTATGCGTTGGTTTGTTTGGAACGAAGTTTAAAGCTTGTTGTTGCTATTGTTCTAGGTGTTTTTAATGGGTTTGTTTGTTTGGTTTTAATGGCTTTTTTCTTTGTCATTTATGAAGCTTCATACACATATATAAACAGAAGAATAAGAAGAGGAAAAGGGTAGCTTATGGATGCAATTCTCCACCGATTTGTGTATACGTGAACTGCATTTATTAGTTTTTTTTTGTTGGTTGATTCTTATTGGTTGATGTGTGTGTTTTGTTGGCTTTCATGGGTATTACTGGAGACAACTTTCATGGGATTTCAGCTGGGAAAAATTTAAGGCACTTCCACCGAATTCTTGGTGCAATTTGCACTATATATGTACAAAATTTGTGCCAATGAAAAATGCAAGGGAGATAGGATGAATGGAAATGCAAAAACAAAGAGAAGATGATAAATTCATAATCAACAAATGTGTAAGGAGTAGAGAAAAATATGAACTTGTGAAAAAAGTTAATTTTGTGAGTCCAAGTAACACGTATGATAAATACTAAATCGATAATATTTTTAAATGAAAATTTACATAATGTTGGTATTAAATATTTTGAACGCTATGGTTTACATAGAATTTCTATTGAAGATATGTGTATGTGTGTTATTTTGTGCACGTTCGTTACGTACAGGGGGAGTTCAAAAATGAAAAGAAAAGAGAATGTGAAGAAAATAAAAAAATATATATATAAGGGAGATAGGATGAATGGAAATTGAAATGACCTAGATATAAATTCTATTTAGATTTCATGTGTTTATTTATTATCTTGAGTATTGAATTGAGTAAGTATGATGAATATCTTGGTTATGTTATTAGTAGTCTAAAATGCATTATTTTGCATGTGTAGATTGAAATTAATATCTTTGTTTTATATGTAGTAATGTGTGTGTAGTAAAATTTTTAAGTGTGCCTTTTTACATTAAGGTGTTAGTTAAGTTAGATTATAAAAATCAACTTCGGTTTTACAAGATTAGTGATGGAAATTTTGTTTCTTTAATTAAGTAGCATGTATGCTCAAATATAAGGCCCAAATGAAGTTCAAATTCATGCCAAATGTCTCCTAAATTTATATATGCATTAAGGGGTAAATTTGGAATGTGTTAAAGTCAAAATTAAGCTAATTTGAACTACTTTTTGGGGCAGCTCATATTTTATCCGAATTTTCCTTCTCTTTCTTTCCTTTCTTTTCTTCTTCCATTTCCATCTCCATTTCCAATTCCAAGCCTAAACTAAGGGCAATAGCAAGCTTTGGAAATCAAGTTGTCTTCAAGGCAAAGCATTTAAATGTGAGTTGCTTTAAGTGTGGCTTGTGCTTTGTTTTCTTTTCTTGTTGTAGTTTTGTAAAGTCTTGGATGAAATGAGTTCAATGCTATCCAAATAGTTTATTCATGCTTGGGATGAGTTATGAATGTGTTTTATAAGTGTGTGAGGATATGCTTGTTATGTAGAAGTGATGGGAAGCATAGGGAGGATGTGAAGAGAGATTGTGTATGAAAAATCTAGATTGGATTGAAGTGGAGTTTGAAGTGTTTAATTGTGTTGAATTCTTGTTTTGAGTTGCTAAAATTGAGTAGTATAGATATGAGTGAATTATATGAAGTTGGAAGTGTAGTGGAGAAAGGTTTAAAGTGTATTAAAATAGAATTTTACAAAGTGGAAAAACAAGGGATTTGAAATTTTCGTTTAAGCCTGTTTTTAGAACGTACGCCGGCAACCTGGGGATTCAATGCCGCCGGCTTAGAGGCAACGTTGGATCAAGAATTCTTAAGGTTGGATGAAAGCCGCCGGCTTTCGCTGGGAAAGTCAGCCGCGTTCTTTCGTTCATATTGTACGCCGGCTGCTGGGAATCAAGGCAGCCGGCGTAAGTGTCAAAGCTGCCCGCGTATCTGGGTAAGCGGACGGCTTAGACCTCTCTGGATGTTTTTGAAAATTTTGGTTTTGGATTCTACGCCGGCTCAAGGCCGCCGGCGTAGGATGCAAAGGCTGACGGCGTATCCTTGAACACTGCCAACGCTGGTAGTGTTGATTTTCAGAGAATCGAGCACCGGCTCAAAGCCGCCGGCTTTGATTGCCGGCCTATCCCCTGTGCTTTTGAATTTTAAAAACTTTTTCTAAAATTTTTCGAAGTTTGTTATTTGAGCAATTGAGTATTTATTAAGCGATTTAGGATATAATAGGACCTTTAAGTGCTTATCTATGACTTTGTGTTCAATTACTTGGATTTCCTTGATTAATTGTGAGAGTGAAATCTATAATTGTTTCTTTATTGATTATTGTGATATTTCTATTTCAGTTAAGGATTCTTCGGTTAGTTCATCATCGAGAGATCCTAGTTATATCCTAACGGGTTCAGGTACGCAATAACTTGTTTGATGTTTGCTAGGACCAGGCATTTCTAATTTGACCTAAATTGATTTGGCTTAACATTTGAATGAATTGGATGTCTATTACGTTGTTTAATCTGGTCCGAGGAGCAGCAAACCTGTCATGATGCAATGGCATGTTAGCTAGGCGCTTAACCAAGTCATGATGCAATGACTTTACCATGATGCAATGGTATGCTATGATGCAATAGCGATTCTTTTTGGTTAAGTGGGTAGCCGATAGGGGAGAATAGTATCTGAGTAACATTTGCTTAAACTTAGGGGGAAATACCATGATTTAGTTCAAAGTTTATGGGAACTTATGAACTAGGCTCATGTTATGGACTGAGTTTAAGTAGAGTCGGGCAACGGCTTTTAAACCCTAGATGAAGCTATTATCTTCATGAAATAGATATAGGAGATATAAGTATTCGGACTGCTTATATCAACCCCCTGAGCAGCTGCTGTTACTCGGGACCGCTGAATTTCCGAAGCGTGACCAGGGTTTGAATACCCTCCTGTTGATTTGTGAATGAAAATGTAATAAAGATAACCACTTGATACATGATGCATTACATCAATTGGATGACTTGTTTTGCATTGGTTATTGTGTACTGGGCCTCTGGCTCACTTTTGCTGCTTTGCAGGTATTGGAGACGAGTATTATGATGACTTGGGCTATGGGTCCGATTTCGAGAGATTTCTGGACGAGTGATGAATAGGATCCGATTACCCGGACTTTTAGAAGACTTTTTGCTAAGGATAAGCTATGTATAGAAGGCTTGTTAGTTAAGCTAATTTCTTTTTGTAATGACCTTAAGATCTTTTAGGATTCTCATGTTTTGAGAAAACATGTAATTTTTGTAGTGTCATGTATTGGCACTAAACGATGTTTATTTAATGTAAATGTATGCATAGATTGCTTTTGTAGCAATCTTGTTTTATTTAAAAGTTCTTTACAAAGTTTAGTGATTTTGATCAAACAATTTTCATAAACTGTTAGTTTTAGACAACCTTACATGTAATGTGAAAACGTTATATGTGGTTGGGGATTCGGTGCTCTAAGTCTTGGGATTTAGAGGAATGGGTCTTTACAGAAATACAAAAATAAAAAGAAGATTATAAATTTATAACCAACAACTATGTAAGGAATGGGCAAAAATATGAACTTGTATAAAAAATCAATTTTGCGGGTCTAGTCGATATGGTAGGGAATAGTGTTGCAATAAACTGAGATCCTTTCTTTGACGGTTGAAACATTCTGTTGGGTTCTCTCAATATTGGTTTTGATGATAACAAAAAGGATTAAGTGATTACTAACAAATTTATTAAGTGTAAGTGCTTAATTTATTAAGTATGATGAAAGTTTTGTGAAAGTATCAAAGTTTACGAAAATGTTTTTCAAAAGAGATTCAACTCAGAAAGTAATTTAGAAATTAATTCAGAAAGTGTTCAGAAAGTTTTTCAAGAATTGAGGAATACTCAGAAGGTAGACATGATGAATATCAAGTAGACAACACTACTCAAAAGATAACTCAAAAAGTAAATCAGCCGCACGAACAAAAATTACAAATTTATGTACATCAAGATGAAGATCAAATTTTCTAAGAATTCTTTATGGATTTGAAGACCTAGCTCCAAAGTTGAATGTATTTGGGTAATACATTCAAATATGTTCCACTAAGTTGGTTCAATATCCAAGAGGAGTCAAGTTTACAAAGAATTGGGATTCAAGTTTACAAATGTAAGCCCCTAATTTTTAGGGTAATATTAAGTTCAAACCCTAAGCCGAAAAGTCAATCGGAAAACCTAAGTCAATAAATTCCCAAGAAACCCTAGTAGTTTAGATTCAGCTGTCACGCCCCGAAGGGTACCCTAAACGTGGCAGTCCGCCGTACACAATATTAAAGCCTAAGAATGACCACCTCAGTCACGCGAAGGCTTCTATACTATGTACAAGGCATCTAACACATGGAGGAGACTCATCGGAGTAACGCATTTTAGGTTGATACCACTTGAGAACAATGTATAGGAAATTCAATTCACTATTCTTCAAAATACAACTCGTTATCTTCAATTACAATTCATCAAAAGATTCTATTACATAAAACTATTACAAGGCAAATCGTAAAGCTTAGCCAAACTCCAAGCATTCTTATATCCTGCCGGAATCCCGAAGTCATTCTCGGCTTCAACCATCTCGGTCCCTACTTAGCATTCTTGAGATAACCTGCTCATTTAAACAACTGTTGGTGTATAAGCTACACTAGCTTAGTGAGAATTCCCTTAGTTCCGTACCATAACAAACAAGTTAAAATCAGTCGTATGCTATGCATGAACAAACACGTGAGCAAGCAATTATGCATGGGTATCCGGAACCTACACACAAAACGAATTTACACCCTCCATCTTGGGTTAGGGATGGTATTGAAGTCTACACGACTGCTGCTATCCCCAAGCCCTCTCATAGCACTCGCCTCGGCTAGGCTCACATATGGAATGCATCCCCGATGCGCCTTAGTTTCCTATGAATGAGCTCTGATCCCGGGTCTCATTATCCAAACGAGTCCTCGGACCATACCGATCGACCTGCGTAGGAGTAGCACGCTACCAATGTAATATTTCCAATGCGATGCATGATCAATTTACTTTTTGCTTAGGTCAAAATATTTATACATTCTTTAGAGTGACCAGCCAATATCATACACATAACAGAAATAATATAAATGGTGCAATTATCAAATCAAATCGTGGTTTCGATATGCTTTAGTATTCTTTGGCATACATTCATCACAGTCTCAATATATATCCCATCCCCATTCATATCGATTTTTATCTTGTTCCTATAATTTTAATGCGATTAACTACAAGCACAAACAAGGTAACAAAATAAGGAAAAAACTCACTCGGCCATTGGATCTCCGGTCTTCTAGTAATAATAATTCGATGGCAGGGAATCATCGATCTCGAGATCTCCTAAAAAGGAAGAAATACTCTAATAAGTATTTCAACTCAAACTAATCTAAACGATCTTATACGAATTATCAAATTTGTAATTCTCGTCCTAAGCTGGAATTCCAACTTAAAACGGCCATAACTTGGTCATTTTAACTCGGAATCTCGCAAATTATATATCGATTTCTATCTACTTTGAAAGATCTATCTATTTCTAATATTATATTTGAAAACATTCTTCAGAAAGGTCGGATCAGATTAGAGCAGCAACAATTTCAATTTCTGCAAAATAGTTTTGTAAGAGTTTGTAATGTTCCTACTATATAATTTGGCTATATATGCAATATGAATGATTTCCTAACATGAATGACATGAGGTGAGCTTAATGTATGCATGATCTTGATGGTTTTTGCTAAAAAAAATTTATAACTTTTTATTTTGCAAGACCACAACAACAACTTACTTATGAAAAATCTAGTTTTCTAACTTTTATCATTTCCATTTGTTTTTTATTTGTTACTTAAGAAAATATAATTATTTTTGTCGAAATTGAGTCTTCATTATATATATTACTCATGACCTTCATTTCTTCATAAAAATTTCTATTTTACACTTTGTAAATATGTTTTTAAACAAGCTTTTCACAAAAATCCGAATTTTGGAAATTTTCATTTCTTGCATATTTCTTATGAGAAAACTTGTTTAATGCATCAAAATTTGAAGCTTTTCTATATCTATTGTCTAAAGACTTTATTTAACACATAAGACTTGCAATTTGAGCTCATATACTAAGTGATTACACATGCATCATCTCAAATTACGAATTTGACAATTTGATCACTAACTCAAAATTTTCCATCTTAATTCCATTACTTGTTTTACACATTACTCATGCCTAAACTCATTTTAACTTGTAAAAATCATTCCTTCAAGATACCTATTACCTATACCCTTCATTTTTCACATAAAACATGAGTTTTGGAGTTGATAAATGGGTTTTAAAAATTGGTCTTGGTTGAGATCCGAATTTACAAAATTCATTTTTGGATATTCCTTTTGATAAAATCTATCTAAACTTATGAAAATCCATTCCTTAAATATCCAATCCTAAGAGCCTTTCATTTCTTAAACAAAAACTTCATTTTTGAGTTGGAAAACATGTTTTTAAAATATGCCTTGGCCAAAATCCGAAAATGACATTTTTATTTTGAAAATAACTTTTGAAAATCACATTAGATTCTTGTAAAAAGAAGTCTTGATCATATACATATACTAAGCCTTCATTTTCTCAAGTAAAAATTACATTTTTATACTTGGAAGGTGGTTTTCAAATGGGGGTCTTGCCAAAATACGAATTTCACAATTTTGTTTGAGTTCATAACTAAGATCTATACTTAATATGAACATAAACATAAAACAAATGCATGGTAATAAGCTATAAACATCATGGATCTAAACTTTACTTATCAAAATCTTTCATTTATGTTATCTATACCCAAAGCCCTTCATTTTAAATGAAAAATATACATTTTGAAGTTGAAAAATCACTTTTCTAAATATAGTCCCATTTTCATCCGAATTTTTAAAAATCATTTTGCTTGAAAATAAAATAGATCTTGAGTTTCCTATAACTTTCCTACCATCATCATATTATAGCAAGTTGTTCATGAACATAAACAAAGGTCTAATGCATTTATGAACTCAAAACACTAGATCTAGTCTTTTAAACTAGTTTTAAATGGATGAATCACTAAGATGAATATGTGGATGATAGATCTATGCATAAATCATAAGAAATAACAAATATATCAACTTAAATAACAAGATCTATGGCATAAACAAAATCAAAGCTACAAAAATTTAGATCTACAAAATATATCAACTTTAAACAAGAAAATAATTGAAATACAAGATAATAAAAGTGGAGAAAAGAAGTGTTTCATTTTTGACATCATCATCCCAAGCTTTTAAGCTTATGGAAGGTCATTTGATGCATGAAACCTTCATTATACTTTACCTATATCACCTATAGAAGCTTTGAGAGGAAGATTTACTTAAAAATCTTCAAGAAATATGTGTGGAGGCTCAAGAATGGGATGGGGGCAGCTTGGTTCTTCTAAGAACAAGAGCAAAAATGGAGAGGAAAAAGAGAGAGAAAAAGCTAAAGAATGAAAAAGGAAAAGTGAGTAAATGAAGGAGAGAGAGAAAATGAGTGTTTTAATGAATGAAATAAGAGAAAAAAAATAAAACAAGGCAGCCAAGGGAAGGGGCATGCTGCACGTGAAACATGGAGAGGAGAGAGAGAGAATTTCGTTGAAATTTGACTCAAATTTGAATTGTATAATTAATGTGTAATGTAACTTTTTGAAGAAGGATTGAAATATAATTAATTTTAGTCAAAATAGGAGTAAATAAAGGACAATGGCAGCCATAAAGAGGGTCAAAAATCTGCCATCAATTGTGGAATAATGTGTAGAAAGATTAAAGTGAAAAGGAAGTGATATGTGTAAGGTGTACTTGAAGGTATGAGTTGTAAAAGTATTTTATTAATAAGATAAAACAAAATAAAATAAAATTAGAAAATTTATTCCAAATATTTGTAGCAGATTTTTCATAATTAAAATTAAATAATTATTTGAATTATTTTAGTATTTTAACAAATATGTTACCGGTATGATCAATATACGCGATTAGGGGCTATAAATGATATTTTTATAAGCCGAAAAATTCTAAAAATTATTTTATGAAAATATAAATATTTTTCAATTATTAAATTAATTTTATTTTATTTTTAGCATCGGGTCTTAAACAAATCTATCCGGTAAAGATCCGAAACGAACTAAATTTTAGAAAAACAAAATTTTCTATAACATATAAAATATTTATCTAAAAACAAAGACTTTATAAGAATAATAAAATTTTTAATGAAATAAAAATGAATAGTGCAAAAGACTAATCAATTACCGGTAATAATGGAAATACGATAAAAAGGTTATAACTGTAACTTTTATAACCCGAAAAATTATATAACTGATATATTTGGAAATCTTATGAAATTACGAGTCTAATGGTACTATTGGTATATTTTTGATATCTCGAGCCCCAGGACACGCTTTTCGAAGTCTGTATCCGAACGGGTTCGAAATAGATCAAAAATTTACCAATCTGATATTTTTAAACAAACTCATATTACTATGAGCTATTCTACATATTTAGCTATGCCTTGGCCTCTAGGTTTAGGGGCACTAGGTTGCCGAACTGAGGCTATTGCATTCCAGTTAGGGTTTCTGGGTGATTTTTTCGATTTAGGTCTTGCCACTTTGGAAACTGATATTTTATGTTTATACAATATATTTAATTGAGAAATTTATTTTATATATCATTTTTGTAAGTATTTATTATCTTTTAATGTTTTCGGAATTCTTGAATTGAGTTATATTTTCGAAAGTCAATTGTTATTTGCTTTTTAATAATTTGTTTTTTGGCTTTATATTACCCCTTTTTATAAATCGGAGTTAAATATGAATTTTTTGTACGTCGTGATTTTGAATTTGAAGACTGTTGAGTTCTCATTTTATGTTTGAGGATTTTCATTTTCTCAAGATTAAGAAGTTTCTGAATTCGTTCGTGTTTTTGGATTAGTTGAAATCGTTTTAATTTGGAGTGATTTTTAGGGTTTTTTTAGAAGTTCACCTTGGAATTATTTACTGAAATTTTCCGGGGCTTACATCGGCAATCCCGTATTCCTAAACCAAAGAGTCGAAATATGAGCGAAGAATGTAGTTTGGTTCGTAATAATATTCAAATGCTTAAAAATAAGATTAGCGAATTTTTGATCCATTTCAAACCCGATCGGATACAGACTTTGAAAATCATGTCTAGAGGCTCGAAATACTAAATATATGATATTAGTACCATTAGACTCGTAATTTCATAAGATTTTCAAATATATCAGTTATATAATTTTTCGGGTTATAAAAGTTACAGTTATATCCTTTTTATCGTAGTTTTATTACTACCAGTACTTTAAATGTCTAATATACTTTTTGATTTTTTTCTACATTATTCACAAGTACAACTACCCATAACCTATTTCTTATATCCTTACATCCTACTCTTATAATTTCATCATTTTCCTTAAAATTTACTTTTTCAATATAACTTTTACTACTTAAATTACTTTAGTAATTGTGAATCTTGCACAACACAACACAAACAAACTCTCTCTCTCTCTCTCTCTCTTGGACCGACACGACTCCCCTCCCTTTTTCCCTCTCACAATTTGTTTTATTTAATACCTTTTATTACAACAAACCCTAATCAATTTTCCTATATATACCTCCTTATGCCCACTTCATTTCACTTTCTTTCTTTCTTCCTTCTTACTTTAGAAAATTTTTGCAAAAACTCCCTCCTCTTCTTCTCTACAAACCGTGACCTCTCTATCTCTCTATACACATGCACACTTTGATTTTTCTTTCAAGTTTCTTACTTTACACAACCAATAGGTAATAGATATATACTTTATTATCTTAAAAACATGTAATGGCAAGTTCATTCATCTGTCATTCCACACAAAAATCCCCATGAGCTTTAAGCTAGGGATGTGGAAACACTTAAACACGAGATCCTTGCCATCACAATGTTTTAGATCTTATTATTTGAGTTATTTTGCTATTATCTTGTTTTATTATTAAGTTATGTTATTATTATTAATGATTTGTGCATATATTCATCATCTATTCATATTCACCTAACCATCATAGTGTTCGTGCATTTGTGACTAGTATAGTAAACTAGATCTAGTTGTTTTAAGTTCATAAATGCATTAGACTTTTGTTTTATGTTTATAAATAACTTGTAATAGCTTGATGATAGAGAAAGTATTAGAAAGCTCAAGATCTATTTTGGTTTCAACAAAAATAACTTTTGAAAATTCTGATAAAAAAGGAACCATATTTAGAAAACCTATTTTCAACTTCAAAATGTGTATTTTACATTAAAAATGAAGGGCTTAGGGAATAGATATCATAAATGAGTGATCTTGATGAGTAAAGTTTAGATCTACTAAGAAATATTTTCAAAAGAAAGGCAAGTTTACAGAAGTTGTATTTCAATCTCAAAAACAAGTATTAAATTCGTAATAAAGAAATTTTGAAATGTAAACACTCATTTTTCAACTCCATAACAAGATTTTTATTAAGGAAATGGAAGCCTTAAGGAGTAGATTTGATTAGGAAATGGTTTTTGAAAGACTAAATGGGATTTATAAAGAAAACAAACTCAAAAGAAATTTTCAAAATTCGGATTTGAAAATGACTACTATTTAAACACTTATTTCCAAATGCCAAAAGGATTATTTTTATGGAAAAATGGAAGTCCTAGGGGATACATGTAATAAAGACCAAATTTTGACAAAGATAAGAGAGTTTTATCAAAATATAATCCTAGAACAAGGAATGGTTTCCAAGAATAGATTTAAACAATGTTTTATTGTCTAAAGTTTTGTAAAATTTGTAATTAGGAAAGCCACCTATTAAAACATCTATTTTCTAATCCCAAAATGTTGGTTTTTATTAAAATAATGAAGGTAATGGCTATATAGGTCATCAAGGTTGAGTTTTGATAAAAGCAAGTATGATTTTACAAGAAGAAAAATTATTTTTCTTAAGTATAGTAAATTTTCAAAAGTTTTGCAAAGTAAAATTTTTTCAAAAAGAATTCTTGGTACTATATATATATATATACATATAAATATTTCTTCTCATAACCTTCATGACAATAGCTTGTAGTTATTGCATATATACATGATGCATTTGTAGAAACAAAGTTAGAAAAGTAATGCCACATACTTCTTGTTGACGTTATCTAAGTACATGAGAAATTAGAAATTTCCAACACTCATAAATCATGCATGTATTGAGTTATATATGTATGTAATAGAGTCTTACAAGATATAATGGTAGCTAATTATCTATCAAAGCTTTAGTATGATGTTGTTTTGAGATTAGAAGTTGAATTGTGGAATGAGAAATCCGTATAGTATTATGTACCCTACTGTTCATGGAACAACCGACCTCATTTATTGGAAATAACTCTAGAAATAGATAGCATTCGTTGAATAGGTAGAAATCAGTATAATATATGAAATTCCAAGTTAAAATGACCAAGTTATGGCTATTTTAAGTTGGAATTTCCTCTTAGACGAATTTTGACAAACTTGATAGAATAGAATTTATAAGTTCATTCAAACTTCATAGAAATACTCATCAGGGTTATTTCTTTTGATTAGGAGACTTGGACGACGGACTAAACCTTCCCGAGGACTACTACGATTAAGTGGATTTCCACGCCATGGAAAGTGAGTTTACTATCTTTAAATTTTATGCTTGTGCTTGTAATATTAGTGGCATTAGAATTAGGACAAGATAAAATTGATTGTATGAATATGATTTCTATATGGGTGAATTGATGATAAAATATCACAATGAGCTTTTTCTAATTATTTGTATGACTTAGTATAGAATTGATATGTCTGAAATCTTTATGATCACCCATAAATTGTTAAATTAATATGCCATGATTTTGTAATCAAATTGACCATGCATACCATATGTGAGTCACATTGCATTGGTTATTATACCTTTGTGGGAAGAAGGCATAATAGCTGGGCAATGAGAGGCCTGTAAACTCGAATATTGGCATAATGGTTGGAAATTCAATGTTAGCGTATGGGCTAGAATTGAAAATGTGTGTAGGTAAGCACCTATATCAATCACAGTATAAATTAAAAATGTGTGTGGGTGGGCACCTGTGTTAACCACAATAAAAAGTGAGAAAAATTGAAATAGTTGGTCGTATGGGCCTGAAACGCCTAACCCCGAATGGAAGGCATAAATCCATTCAACATAAGACTTCCAGTTGGTCTTATGTATTGCATGCTCACGTGTTTGTGCATTCATATGGTTGTTAATAACTTGTTTGTTATATATACTATTTAGCAATAAATTTTTGAAGTGGAACTCACTAAGCTTGTAAGCTTATACCCCAATAGTTTCCTGTTGCAGTATGAATATTTATGGCTATTTCGAGAAGCCACTTTCCTCAGATACAGCTTTTGGACTCTAAAGAGCTTTTGAAGAAGTCGGGACCTAGATGTAGGCATAGACTTCTAGTTTAATCTCCTAATTTGATATATATATATATTATATATATATACGTGATGGTTGTTATAAGAGACTTTTGAGAACTTAAGAACTCTAATATTTTGACGAGGGTATGCCCCCTTAGATCATGTAATAGCCTAAGCTAGCTATAACTGTTATGATTTACTTTCTTATTGCTATGTATGTCTCCTTAAGCTATTTCGAATCAAAGTATGATTCCCTATATATTGAACGTGAGCCTTACACTCGGTGTTTACACCCATGGAGTGACTAAGGTTGTCAACTTGAGTTTTAAATATGTGTGTGGTAACTGTCACGTGAGTACCCTTTGGGGCGTGACAACAAAAGATTTGAAATTTTTTATAGCAGGCTTAAGCTTACATATTTATGTTCGATTTCGGTTTACAAGTTTAAAACTCAGTTCAAAATTGTCATAAAGAAGTTCAGTTGGAGAAATATCTAAGTCACGTTATAACAGATCAAGGAATTCGAATTCAAAATTATCATTTACGGACTAGTTTCTTCGAATCTATGTGCTCTAAATTTAGAAAGTATTAAAGGATACTTATCTTTAAGGAATGGCCATCAACGTTCGAATATCTGTCTTAAGTAGTGTCTACAAGAAGATATATATTATATTAACATGAAGTTTGAAATCTCCAGTAGACACACAAATATAAGACAGAGATCTTCATTAGCATTCAACTTTATCTTTTTTTTTTTTTTTTGTTATCCATTGAAAGGTGAGATCAACAAGGAGAAAAATCTGGAACCAATTTTTCAAATCATCTTCTTATTCGTTGAAGACTTGGAGTTCATATATCGAAGAAGTTTAAGAAACATAAATATATGAAGAAGCTCTCAATACTCTAAAAATTTTCACAGCTCACAAACGTGCAAATTCTGCTAACTTTATTTTTCATCCTTTGTATTGAAATTTGGGAGGAAAGTTTATACTTTTTCCTTATTTGGTATTGATTACTTGTGAGAGATCGTAGAGGAGAGAGAGTGACATTTATTTCTCTATAAATCAGTAAATAGCTTGAGTGAAGCTAGTAGGCTGAGCAGAGTGATTGAAGTCCATTATATTTGGATAAGCTCGTACTCTCATTTCCTGATTGGATATAGTAGAACATATCGGTGTGGAATACCGGGTCACCAGCTTGGAGCTGGAAGAGAGAATTGACACTCAAGGCGAAATCTCTATAAATCGATTTTGCACTCTTCTCTTCCTTTATCTTTTTAATTCGTGTATGTTTACTTATTTGTTTTAGCTGCACATTAAACTCAGGGACTAAGTCAGAGAGAAACTGGTAGCTTAACTTTTAAACAATTGCTTAACTCTTTGAGAATTTAAGTGAACTTGATTTTATTCAAATTATAATTAATATTATTTGTGATCAAGTTTGATTTTTTACAAGTAAGATTATAATTTGATTAACCAATTGTGTGACTTTGATTAATTTTGAAAAAGATAAATTTTTATTAAATAACCAATTCACCCTCCTTTTGGTTATTCTTTTGGGACCAACACATTCTTTATTGGAAAATGCGCATAGAAACATGTATTAAAGATAAAGATTATGATTTGGCAATTATCTCAATTGGATAAAAAATAAATTTTTCAAGTCAATCAACTCTCCCTAATGGGGATAAGAAGCAAATCAAGAAGAATCGCAAAGCCATGTTGCTTATAACCATTGAACCATGTGAATTTTATTTAATTACTTCTTGTAGTATTGTTAAGGAAATATAAGACACTTTACATGAAACTGTGAGGGAACCGATACTATAAAAGAAACTAAAACTAATACACTTTTATAAAGTATGAGCTTCTTAAATTTAAAGCTAATGAGTTTATTGAAGATGCTTTCATAGGTTCACAACTACCACAAATGAGCATGCTTTACTAATAGGAATCGAGTTTCAGAGGAGATCACGACCCTAATCCCGCCATGATCCTAGCAATGATTAACATCATGCCCCCATGCCGCTGGTAATGAAGAGTTTGCACACTAATAATGGAGATTTGTTAGCATAGTGAAGGTCACAGGCTTTGTCACATTTGTTTCGTATCCCATGATGATGATATAATGCCTGTGATGACTAGGATAATGAAGAGAAGAAGCACGATTCGAGAGGATCACGGCCTGTGTCATGGCTATGATCAATAGGAGATATCAAACCTATTTTACGTAATTTTTTAAAAATGCTTCTTTCCTATTTTATTTGTTTGTCTTGTTAGTTTCTTTTTTTATTCTTGCCCGACTTCGGGGTATATAGAGAGGATATTAGTGATATGTTTAAAAGATGTCATTGATTGAGATCAATTGGCTTGTTGCCTCCCTTGGAATTATTTCCAAAACCTTTTGAGTAATATTGAGTTTTTCCTCAAGATTATTCTTTTGTTTTTCTTTGATCGTGCGTCATATCAGTTGAGTGAAACAACTAGTTTGTTTCTTTTCTTGGTGCATCATATCCAAGGATAGATTGTTCATATCTTTTACTTCCATGTTTTAAATAAATAAAAAACCTAAAGATATATATTAAATCTTGTTAATTTCCCTGTGTAATTCTAACATGGATCCTATCCATATCATCTTGGTATCAAATCTTGGAAAAATAGGAAAATTTTGTAGTTGTCGAGGAAAATATTATCATAGATATTCACGAGAATAAATGGGTTTCTACAATTATATATGCAGATGGTGGAATTGAAGTTTTGGAAGAAATCATTAAACAGACTGTGCAAAGTGATATTGAATTAGAAGATAATCATATAGTGCAAGTGGAAATTATAGAGAATTGTGACATTGAAGATAAAGGTATAAAGGATGTTGATATGGAGGAGATCAATGTTACAGAGACTGTGCAAAGTGATATTGAATTAGAGTTGCCTATTAATATTTGTGAACCTAAGTTGAAGCCACTTTCCTTGGTGCTACGAGTTATTGAGCATTACAGGCTAATATCATTGAGTTTTCTTCCTGCTAAATTACATGAATATAGCTATCATGATGGATTATTGTTTTGTGCTGAGAAATCATATTTTACCATCCATATGGTAACTTTATGGTGGAGAACTTCTATATGAATTTGCAAGAAGATTATACATGGGATCCAGGATGGTGCATTGATTGGGAATTATTCTTACAAAGAGGAATGTTATCAAAAATTGAATACAATTCATGAATCAATGCTAGCTGGAAATTTTTATTTAATTATGTTTGAGTTTTAGAAGTTTATCTTTGATCAAGGTGGATATGCTTTTCGTCAAGATTTGAGGGAAAATCTTCCTAAGCCCAAGGGTAATGACAGGGATCAAGATGAGATTAATTAAGATTTGAGCATAAATCTTCAAGAGACCAAGGGAAATGATAGGAATTGAGTTCCAGAGGAGATCACGACCCTAATCCCACCCATGATCTCGATCGTGGTTGACATCACACCAACCATGCCGCCAGTAATGAAGGGTGTTTGCACATTGACAATGGAGATTTGTGAGCACAGTAAAGATTACGGGCCTTATCACACCTGTTATGTCGCTCATGATGACTTGGATAATGAAGAGAAGAAGAATGATCCAAGAGGATCATGGCCGTGATCAATAGGGGGATATCATACCTATTTTGCGCGTCTTTTAAAATGGTTCTTTCCTATTTTTTTTGTTTATTTTGTTAGTTTCCTTTTTTATCCTTGCCCGACTTGTGAGCATATATAAGGGATACTAGTGATATGTTTAAAAGATAGAACCTTTGCTTTGTCATTGATTGAGATCATTTGGCTTGTTGCCTCCCTTGGAATTGTTTCCAAAACCTCTTGAGTAATATTAAGTTTTTCCTCAAGATTATTCTTTTGTTGTTTCTTTAATCGTGCGTCATATTGATTGAGTGAAACGACTAGTTTGTGTTTTTTTCTTGGTGTGTCTTATCCAAGGATAGATCGTTTATATCTTTTACTTTCCTTTTTAAATAAATCAAAAATCCAAAGATATCTATTTAATCTTGTTAATTTCTCTATATAATTCTGACACAGATCCCATTTGTATCATTTACTTAGTAAGAAGATAGAAGATCCACACCTTGTGAGAAGATGTCAAGGATCTTACCAATATCTTAGGATGTGAAAAGGACAACCATTAAGAAAGCTAAGATTTAAACAAACTCACCCTTAGCCAACTTAAAAAAAAATTAATGGCTTATGAGTCACGTTTCATTACAACTTAAGAGTCGGAAACAGCAAGAAAGTCATTGCCTTTAAAGTAAGAAAATTTGACAATGATTTTGACATTAAGGAAATGAGTGATGAAGATGAGGATGTCAACTCATTAGATTGGCATCTTCATAAGATCATCAAGAAACAAGCTAAGAAATCCATCAGGTACAAAAAAATATAACACTACTCATGATAAATACGATGTAGGGAAAGATTATAAGGAGAAACGAAAGAGGAAGGAGACAAAGGAAATATAATGCTAGGGAGTGAAGCGTAGGTTTAATTGGTTAATGTACAATTTTCATCTTCTGATTGACTCTTTGCTTGCCCATCATAGTGTGGACCTCCGATGCTCCTTTCGTTTTACATGTGTTAAATCATGGTCTACTCCTCCTATCCAAACTCTTCCACAACCTATTTATTGTTTTTTGTAACTTTAAGGGAAGAATTTTGGCAATTTTGATTATTTTAAGCTTTCATTAGCTACTTCTGCTAGATTGAGGCTTGACTTATATTCCGTTCGATTTCCCCCACATTTGTCCAATAGCATGTTGATGTTAGATGGCCTATGCATCTGCATCTACTGCATAGGGTAGACAAGCCTCATACTAAACCTTTAGTTTCATGTCATCAAAAATAATTAAATACAATAATGGCGTGTGTGCAACTACTTGAATACAAATTCTAACAAACTATCCTCTCTTAGCCGCCTTTAGTATAAGCATCAAAGTGAAAGACTTTACCCAACACACCACCAATGGCTTTTAGGGTTTTGGTCGAGTAATACTCTACTGGCAGTCCACTAATTCTACTTCATTTTCCACTTGGTCAAAGTTTGAAGAGAAGGGTTGAAACTTCAGGGTCCATTTTCTAATAGCTAAGAAATACCTATTGATGAACCATGGGCCCTATTTAACAATGAAGCTCAAGCCATCATTCGATCTAAATGCTATAATACAATAGCCAAATCCCATGCTAATTACTTTGAAGCCATATCTCTCTCTCCATAAGGAGCTAAGTTTTTCTACCATTTTTGAATATATAATGTTTGAACCCATCAATTTTATAACAAAAGAGTTGTCTAAGGGATACAAAACTCCTTTCTTTCTTCTTTAGAAAAATTAATTCAACCTACTCCTCTTTTAACCCTTTTAGTACAATAGACTAGTTGACTAGTTAAGTGGCTATCTCCATCAAAATCCATGTCTTCTCCTTTTAGATGATTGGTGAGGGGAGGGAAGAAAGCTTCTTGGTAGGCACCTTGAATATTTTCCAACATGGTTCCTTATAAAAAAGGGTCATGATTGATTTATCTTGAAATTTTGGAATTGCCAATATTGTAATGTCCTATGGTACTTAGGGTTCCTTTAGCTTGAAAGGATTGACACTATCATCAATAGCTCGCTTTTCAATCACCTTTGGAAGTCTTCCACAACATCCTTATGTCACGTTTAGTACGTGAAAATGGATAAGAATGGAATTGTAATTCTAGGTTCCATTCTCATTCTTATGTTTGAAAGCGTGATTAAAAGTTAGTGTAAACTCTAAGATATTACGGTAGTTTTATAAACAAGTCTTAAAGTTGAAATCAGAGCCAGAATCAAAGCCAGAACCCTAAAATCAAACTTAGTCAATCTTAAACTCAATCAAACAATTTTCTAAAACCCTAAAATATTAAATAAATTAGAAAAATAGGATAAACTTGAATTATGAATTAGATATATAGTATATACCCTATAACCATCATATTCAACAAAAGTTCGATTGTTTCGAACCTTTACAAGATTAGTTTCCATATCTAAATACCAACATGCAAAATAAGGTAAAATATTCTGACAAACAATTTACACTAGAAATATATTAAGATATTCATAAAATATCATATACAATTTTATCAGTTTATAAAAACACCAGATATAGCTTTTATACATGTATTTTTATTTTTATTAGTAATTTAGTTGCCTTATTTACTATTTATTACTATTTACTGTTATTTACTTTACTATACTTTTTCTTACACCTACTCTTATATCCTTACATACCTATCTCTTATATTTCCTTTTTCCAAATAACTTTTACTATACTTTATCGCTTAAATTCTCTTTTATTTTTCTTAATCAAATTTATTAATTTTTTCTCTTTCTCTCTCTATCTATCTCATACACATTTACCTTCCTTTTGGTAATTTGTCTAAACACTTTCTGTAAACCCCTTAAATTTTCATAATTCTTAGAAAATAATCCTAGAAGTCAAAAACCAAAACTGAAACTCTGAAAATTGACCCAAGTTAAAACCTAATTCTAAAAAAGATCAAATACGAAAATCCTTAACCTTAAGAAGAAGAGAACCCTCAAAACAAATAGAAAATCCAACAATCGATTGATTCAACATCCGTACACCAATCAAATCATCTATCCGATTCTTGACACACAAATCAAGATGATATATCCAAATAACGCTCGAAAATAAAATACTAAAACCTTAAATCCCTTGGTGAATTTTAGAATAAAAATTTTCAATTGCCACCAAAAGTCAAGCTGAGTCAACCCATAATCCTAGACTTGGTTAAACAATCCTGGGAACTAGAAAATATTAAATAATAACAAATAAAATAAAATAAACCAGACATGTTGAACCAAAAATATAACATAGAAAAAACCTCAAAATTTTATAATCTTATGAATAAAATCAATAAGCTGGAAGTCAAACTGAAACCTTAAAAGTCAACGAAGTCTACAACAAACCCTAAGATTTGAGATATAGTAATCCCGCGCTCTTAAACCCTAAATAATGAAATTGCAATAATTGTTTATAATAGTTTGCAATAATATTGGGAAGCTTAAAAATATCATATTCGCAATTTCTAGTGCCTTTCAAATCTAAACGGGATCAGTTTTCGAAAACCATGCCCTAGTACATTGGACGGTAAAAATATTCCGTTAATACCATTAGACTCATAATAATATAAGAAATCCAAAAATATCAGTTTCATAATTTTTCGGTATCTAAAAATATCTGATAAAACCCTTTTACGCGTATTTTTATTACTACCGGTATTTTATTTGTCTAGTATACTATTCATAATACTATTCATCTATCTCTACTTTTTCTACTATATATTCTTACAACCTATATACCTATTTCTTACAATTTTATTTTTTCATAAAAATTATACACTAAATATTATTAAATTTCTGTTATACTTTTCTTCTAAAATTAATTTTTAATCACTTCTCCCTCTCCCTTTCGCATGATGCTGTCCACCTCTCTCTCTCTTCTCTCTCAAATTATTTTCCTTTTCAATTTATTTAATTACCTATAATTTTCACTCCAAAACTCTATAAATATCTTTTCCCTCCTTCACTCTTTCACACAACTCATTTTACTAACAAAACTCTCTCAAAATCTCCTCTCAAATACTCTCCCCATTAATCTCCCAAAACACTCCAAAGCTTTCTTTTTCTTCATACACAAAACCCATTTACATATACAACTCTCAACTTCTATTTAGGTAAAAATTCTTTTCATATTTTTACTACCATGTCATGTAACTTTACGTGACTATGGTGTGAGTTTCCTAAACTTAATGTTATGAAAGCTACACTAAGTTCATGTATTGTTTTTGTTCATCAACATTCATTTCTATAGTTTTATGTTGTTATTATACTTTGCTCATATTATTGTTGTTATCATGCTAACTTCTTATTCATATCTAATTAAATATATTTATGTATATATATATATATTCTTTAAAGTATATAAGCTCACTTGTTATCTATTTATTTTCATGCTTTGCAATTTATTTACTTATTTCTTGCTATTTTAAGACTAGTATTTCTAGTCTTAGACTTGTCCTCATCAAGTCAAAACAACTTTTTCTTTCTTTTCTTTTTCTTTTTCTTTTTGGGACGAGTCTACTATTAGTCCTGGGATGTCGTCATGAAGCTAAGATTCTCAATACTTGACCGGATTACCCTGATGAAGCTAAGATTCCCAATACTTGATATTATTATCTTGGTTATTATTTGCCTCTTACATCTTTCTTATATTTTCATTTTCATACTACATAGTCATATACATGCATCATCATAATGTTATTGTCTCAACAAAAATTTAAAGTGGAATTTTCTTTAATAAAGGAAATGAAACCCACCTTTCTTAATATGTATCTTTGTCACCAAATCAAGACTTTGTTATCACATCCATAGGAAAATTTTTCTTTTTCACCTTCTTTTCAAACTCACCAAGATTTTTCATAAATAACAATAAAGATGATTTTTTCAAAAAGGTTAACTAACAAAATAAATATTTTCTTTTACCATGATGAGTCACATAAAGTTATAAAACTTAGTATTAATAAGTTTTGATATACAAGTTTTTCATAAAAAGCTTAAGATCGGAATCTCTACAACTTCTGAATAAAAACTAAAAAGTAAACTAGTTTTTTAAGTTAAGATAAAATCAATCCACTTATTTATAAACTCACTTAGAAAAACAAAGGTCTTCGAGTTTAAGTAATATACCCGTTTTCAAAGAAAAAAAAAAAACATAAACTTGATAAATTTCAAAAAACAATAGTTATTATCAACAACATAGGAAAATAATGAAACATGATTTTCCTTCCAAGTAAAAGTGGTAAAAGACTTAAGAGAACAAGTTTAGAAACAAAAATTCATTTTAAAGGGATTACGAAATGAAAATATAATAGGAAAAAGATTGTTTATCAAACCGTTTTCTTTTAAAAGAAGAAATATGAATAACTCAGATTTTATATGACATCAACAACTTAATAGCAATTTTAGAAATTTCAATACCAAAAGTAAAATTTTGTAGGAAATCAAAGTTAAGAAAAATTAACTTATTTTAGAAAAGAAATTGGAAGACAAAATAATAAATATATTCATTTACAATAACTCAAGAATTTATGAAGTTCTTTCAAAACAACTAGAAAAGAAAATGTTAAAAATTCAAGTTTTTAATACCGTAAGATGAATTGCTTTGTGAAACATAATCGTTGAGGCAACACCATTAAATTTTGCATACTATATGAGGCTATATATATAATATATATATATATATGTTTCCAAAGGATTTCTCTAACTAAACAAATATCTACATTTTGATACAAGTATTTCTGGATAAAGAAAAGTTTGTAAACTTGTATTTTGATAACTACAATATTCATGATGAATTGGCATCCTACGGTTTCAGAACCCAAACAACCTTATATGATAAAAATAACCTTAGAAATGGATCGAACTTTTTGAATCGGTAGAAAACGGTATGTTATATATGAAATTTCGAGTTAAAATAAGCAAGTTATGGCCATTTTAAGTTTGAATTTCATTCTATGAGATTTTTTAACGAACATAGTAAAATAAAATTAGAAAGTTTAAGTAGAATTTCTATGAACTACTCATCCCGAGTATTTTTTTTTTCTTGGTGATGTGGAATACGAGATTTCCCTTCTTAAGGATTACTACACTAAGAAGATTGCAAAATGGACGAATAAGTTATTCCTCTTAAATTCGTTACTTGCTTATGTTTGTAAAATAGTGGCATTAATATACTAAGAAAAGATAAAAATGGTTATGTATAGGGAATTCAGGGATATGTATATGTGTGATTCTATGCTTATATGATGAAATAAGAATTAAAAATATCGCAACTTCAAATTATTCATTTAAGTATTTTGTCTACCTATATGTATGCTTACTTATTGTTTGTTAAATTGTTTGACCGCCCCTAGATTTTTCAGCAATTCGTAAGTTCAAAACCATACTCGAAAACACCGGACGATAAAAATATTCCATTTATACCATTAAACTCATAATAGTATAAGGAATCCAAAAATATCAATTTCGTAATTTTTCGGCAATTAAAAATTACAGATATCGTAATTATATACATATTTTCTTTACTACCGGTAACTTATTAGTCTTGTTTACTATTTATTGTACTTCTCTACTATTCATTACTATTCACCTATCTCTACTTTTTCTTACTGCCTATACACCTATTTTCTTACTTTTTACTTTTCCAATATACCTTATATCAAATCATATCTTACATATTAATTTTTTTTTTTTTACAAAATACAAACAAAATCAACTCACTGTCTCTCTTTTCCTCTTAATGGCAAGTGTGATCCCCCTTCCTCTCTCTATATTATTTTTTTCTTTTTCAATTTATTTTATAATACTTAAATTCCCTCCATCTTCAACTATAAATACCTCCTTTCCCTCCACTTCTTTCACAACTTCATTTCATATAACAAAACTCTCCCAAAATCTCTCC
This sequence comes from Combretum micranthum, assembly GCA_024138025.1. Lineage (NCBI taxonomy): Eukaryota > Viridiplantae > Streptophyta > Magnoliopsida > Myrtales > Combretaceae > Combretum > Combretum micranthum. The sequence goes on along the minus strand of JAMXBD010003112.1, from coordinate 46,728 downwards.
ACAAATCCTCTCTCTAAAATTTCTTTCTACCAAATCTCTCTTAAACCAATTCTTTATAAAATCATTTTTTATACTCAAATTATCTACCACATATCACTAACCACATAATCCCATATTCATCTTTTACTTCTTACCACATAAACACTCAAAGGTAAACTCTTATCAATATTTTTTTACCCATATCATGTAACTTAGCATGACCATGGTGTTGTTTTAAAACTCATATGAGTAGTAAAAGCAACAATATGTTCATGTTTTTTTCCTGCACATAAAGTCCTATTTTTATTATCTTGTTATTATGTTCTATATATGTTGTTATTAATGATATTATTATTGTTATTATGTTTCTAATCTAACTCCATATATATATATATTATATTTAGTATATGTATTTTAATATTAGAACCTAATATCACTAACATTCTCTAACTTGCTTTTACTATAATGCTTTTTTTTTTCTTTTTTTTTTCCTTTCTTTTCTTTTTCTTTTGGGGCTAGTCTATTCGTAGTCTCAATATGTCTTGATGAAGCTAAGGCTCCCAATACTTGATCGGGTTGCCTTGATAAAGTAAGGCCCAATACTTGATCAGGATATCTTGATGAAGCTAAGGTTTCAATACTTGACATTTTATCTTGCTTTTATTATTTTGCTTCTTATATTTTCCCATATTTTCATCATTTTCTCATATTATAACTCACAAACATGCTCACATAATGTTATTGTCTCAACAAAGTTAAAAGTAGACTTCTCTTTAATAAAGGAAAAAAAAACTAAACTCTTTTAATAAATAACTTATCTCTAAATCAAGATTTGTTACTAAAACACATAGGAAAATTATTTTTCCAACTTCTTTTCAAACTCACCAAGATTTTTCTCAACAATAAAGATTATTTCATAAAGAAATTTACCAACAAAAATAAACATTTCTTTTATAGTAAGCTACATAAAGTTTATAAAACTTAGCATAAATATTTCCTTGATAAACAAATTTTCATAAAAGTTATTTGTAAGATTTATACTAACCCCATAATAACAATTAAGAACAAGGTTAGTTTTCAAAGTAAGATAGAATCGCCTCACTAATTTATAAAGCCATATAGAAAATAAAAGACTTCCCAAGTTTGTAAATGATAAACCTATTTTCAAAGGAAATAGAAATAATATAAGTATAGTGATTCAAAAAAAAACAATGAATTTTATCACAACTCAAAAAGAATAATTTCTTTCCAAGTTAAAAGGTGGTAACGACTTAAAGAAACAAGTTTCGGGAATAAAATTTATTTTTGAGGAAGTTAGGAGATGAAAATATAAGGATAACAAGACTTGTTTAACAATACCATCTTTCTTTAAAAGGAAATATATACAAGTCAAAATCACCATAGGTTACCAAACAACATAAGAAAAACTTTAGAAACTTATTTTTTGCCCCAAGAAGCAAAATTTGAAAAAAGACCAATGTTAAGGAAAAAAAATTATCTATTTTAGAAAAAAAAATGGAAAAAAATGAGAATATACTCATTTATAATAACCTAAGAAAATATAAATTTTATTCAAAATACTTATAAAAGAATTTATCGAGTTTCAACATCTCAAGATGAATTGTTTTACAAAAAATAATTGTTGAGACAACACCATTAGAATTTTGCATATAATATGAGTCTATATATATACTCAAAGGATTTTCAACTATATACATATCTATATGCTCACCAAAAGGATTTTTGAATAAAAATGAGTTTCAGAAAATTGTTTTTCAAAAGTTGAGATTTTCGTTTTTATTATGTACCGTAACTTTTAGGAAGACAAGTGACTTTTATGTAGAAATAACCTTTCAAATGAATAGTCTTTTCGAATATGTAGAAATCGGTATATATTATATGCGAAATTCTGAGTTAAAATGAACAAATTATACCATTTTAAGTTGGAATTTCCCTCTATGTGAATTTTGACAAACTTAGTTAAAATTACAAGTTTAAGCAAAACTTCTAAGAAATAGTCATTTTGAGTATTTCTCTTGTTTAGGTGGCGTAGAGACCGAGTTCTCGTGTCCCAAGGGTTTTCTTGACTAGAAGTATCCGCACAAATGGCCAAGTGAGTTTATTTTTTACATATTTGCACTTTGATTTTGCTCGTAAAATTAGTGGCATTAAAACTAGGCAAAGATAAAAAATGGAAAATGCATGTGCTTTACACACTTAATTGAAATTACAATTAAGTATATCGAGGTGGGAATTATTTGTAACGAATATTTGATCTAGTATAAGAATGATTGTCTGCAAATTCCATGATCACTCGAAAAATATTTAATTATGCCATGAGTACTTAATTAAATTGATTCATGCATGTCATCGGGTGAGTTCATTGCATTCATTACTATACCTTTGGTGGGACAAAGGCTTAGTAAGGAGATTCATAGAGTTTGTAACTCTATGAAGCGACGAGGCATCGTTTGAATTAACTAGCGATGAGAAAACATCTGAATAAACAAAAAATAAGTTGGATTATTTTTTTTTTAAGTTGTTAAAATGATAACTATCATGGAATTATGTTGTGAGATAGCAGCCTATATGGTCTGGAACACCTCACCCTGAATGGAGGGACCCAAAAAATCATATATGTTGTTTGCTCAAGTATTTGTGCATTTCATATGGTTGCCTAGATAAACTTGTTTTTATTATTGGATGCTGAGTGTTTAATTGTGGAAATAAATCTCACTAAGCATGTAGCTTATACCTCTTAGATATCTTTTGGCAGTTCTCGTACCTTTGGTTGGAACCAAGAGGTTATTTTACCCAAATAATTCCTTCAAGTCAAGATCTTATGGAGAGAAGTGTAAGTTAGAAGTAGATAGGGAATCCCAAAGGGAAGTTTCAAAGTGTAAATCGTGTCTCGTTATACTTTATATTAGACTTAGTTATCTTTGTTAAGGGAGTGCCCCTTAATGTTGTAAAGATTCCTTACAAGTATTTATGAACCTTGGTTATATTGTTATGATTTATTTTTCTTAATTGCCATTAGGTATAACTACTTAAATGGCATGATCCAAAGTTTAGTTCACTATGATCATGAAAGTACGTCTTACACCCGATATCGAGACTTTTAAGATGACTAAGGTTATCCTACTTAAGTCTAAATATTAAGTGTGGTGGGTTGTCACGTTTAAGATACCCTTTGGGGCGTGACACCTAGTAAACCTTAATAAGGTTTGGCTTAAGAAAAATAAAATGCTCACGCATAGCATCCATCAAGTCACATTTCTTTCGGAAGACTACTACTCCTACGCATAAAGTTGGATTGGATATTATCATGCTAGGACACGGGCTATGTTCCTTCCTAAAGAATCTAAATAGCTCAGGGAGTGTGACTCTAGGTTCAGAGCCGAGCCAACCGAATGCTTTGGGTGGGTGGGGGCCTGGGAACTAGTAATAGAAGGTCGAGGATCTTCATCAACAACTCCCTAACCTTCGATACGAAGGGGTAAATCCATTATATATATGGTTTCTAGATAACTATATATATTTGTGTAACCACATGATTGTTGCATAACATGCATAGCATATGCGTGAAAAATTAAATGAACTTATGGAAATCATGGTTCAAATGAAAGGAAATATCTCATTTAGCTAATTAAAAGCTTATACCCCATAGATTCTATTGAAACAAGTATAACTGTGGCCTTACTCGAAGATCATGACATTAAGGAAGTCATGGATGGATTTTAAACTCTTATGGAGGCAATGAGAACATAGGATGGAGTTAATTTGGAATTTCCTTATATGTAGTGCATGCGATGCTAGTATTTAGGAGGTATCTAGAGTAATGTATTTATATAAACTTGAAGAGAATAGCAGGAGTATGCCCTTAAGATTTGTAATCAACCATGTTTATGTTTATGATAAATATTCTCCTTGCCTTGCTACTTAATTATTATCAATATAAATTGCATTACTCCGATGTATTCCTTGGTTGTGATGTATGCCTTGTACATGATATGGAAGCCTTTGCATGACTAAAGTAGTCATTCTTAGACTTTAGTATTGTGTACAGTGGACTATCACGTTTAAGATACCCCTCGAGGCGTGAAACTTGCTATGTTACATGTATGTGGCATGTATGTGTATGTCTTTATTTGTTTTCCAAAATAAATTCCTATGATGCTTCATGCTAGAAATGGAAATACATGAGACAACATACAATGTCTACTATCATGTTCTTATTTATGTTATGTTAATGTTGTTCATATATTGTTAAAAAACCTCACTTTGCTTTATGTTTGTGTATGTATAATCAATCTCTATGAGCCTAACGCTCACTAATCTAATTCTTTTATTTTATGCTTTTACTACATGCTCTTATATATTACTCTTATAAGGCTAGTTTATTCTAGTATTGGGCTTGTCCATATTCAAGTGTGAAGGGGACTGGAGTAATTCAAGTCTCAGGGAGTCGTGACACTAATTTAAGACTCCCGTGGTTTTCCTATTTATATATATTTATTTTATTTATGAGACTGAGAAATTTTACGTCTCGGGAAACCTTGATAAAATCTAAGACTTCCATTTCTCATTTCATTATGCTTTGATTTTCTTATTATATATGGTGACTAGATTATTTCAAGTCCCGGGGAGTCTTGATATTAAGCTAAAACTCCCATGTTTTTGTTTTACCAACTTTGTGATTTTGCTAATTTATTTATATTTTTATATTCTCATAAATTCTATCATACTCATAATTTTAGTTATGTGTTTATATTATAAATTTCTAAGTTCATACACACATATGATCATAAGTGATATTGTTACTATGTCAAAATGGATTTTTCCAAAATTATAAATGTTGATAATCCTTTGTTATACAAAATAATTTCTTTAAAATATGTTTTCAATACAAGGGAAAACCCTTTCATCAAGAAAGAAAATTCTAAAGAAAATATAACTTAGAATATATCTTCACTGACACACAATGTTCATGTTTTGAGAATAATTGGTTAATGGAGTTTTATTTTAAGTATGAGATTGTAAACTCTCGTTTTCTTAGCAAACCTGAGTTCAATTTCAGAAGACTTAAAACCAAAAACCGAAACCTTAAAAGATACCCTTAGACCAATCGAACCTGAAAACCTTATGTTCGGCAATGTCAAGAATGAAACCCGGGAAGATTAGAAATGAGTTAACTCCAAAATAAAACCTTAAGTCGAAAAGTCAATTGGAAATCCTAAACCAACAAAACCTCATGACACTCTAGAAGTTTGGATCCAACAATCCCATGTCCTCAAACCAAGAATTCAAAAAATGAGTGGGAAGTAGGGCTGTGAAAAAAAAAAACCAATCGAACTGAACCGAACCGAATTTTCGATTCTTTTTTTAAAAGGTTCGGTTCTTGGTTCGGTTCGGTAAATAGCAAACGGTTCGTAGTTCGGTTCGAAACCATGAACCGAACCGTTTTATATATTAAAAAATTAAACATATTATTTTTACTCTTAATTGTTTTATTAATGATACATATCAAGTATAAAAAAATTAATGGTTTTTAAAATTTGTAAAAATTATTTTATTTTAAATTGTGACTTAGATATGTGTTATTCATTAGAATAAAATTAGATTTTTTTATAATATGTTTTAATTGTTATGTTGTTTATAAATAAGATAGATTTTATATTTTAGCATTTAGTATTCTAACTCCTGCATACTTCTTTTCCATTTGTCTTACTAATTAATCTACTTCTATTATATAATTACTTATTAATTTATATAATTGGTAATATGTTACTTAGAAGCATACAACAAATTAAATTTTATATCTTATATTGGGATAAAGCCTATTATACAATTAATATTATAGTTCAAGATAATTAAATAAAAAAAAGAGACTAGTCACAATTATAATTTTATAATGAATGAAATCCATTCCTTCTTATAAGTTTTGTGTGTTTATTTGGTAAATGATAAATTTAAAATATTGTTATTTATATTTGCATTAATAATAATTAATAATAAGAAATATGTAATGGAAGTTTTTCGATAGAATATGTTTCTTATCTTATGAATAAAAACGGCTCGAACTGCAAACAAAAACATACTGAACCATTTTTTTCGGTTCGAAAAAATCACGAACTGAACCATATAATTAGGTTTGAATTTAAAAGAAAAATCGAACTATAAAATATGGTGCGGTTCGGTTCGAGGTGCAAACCGAACCAAACCATACCGTGCACACCCCTAGTGGGAAGTGTAGATTAGCTCGTATTAATATTAGGATGCTTAATAATATCAGATAAGTGGATTTTCGACCTATTTCGAGCCCGATCGGATACAGACCTTGAAAAGCATGTTCTAGGACTCGAGATATTAAAAATATAATATTAGTACCATTAGATTCGTAATTTCATAATATTTCTAAATATACTGGTTATATAATTTTTCGGGTTATAGAAGTTATAGTTATAACTTTTTTATCGTATTTTCATTACTACTGGTAATTTAATTGTCTAATCAACTTTTTGCTTTCTTTCACACTATTCATCAAGTACAACCACCATACCCTATTCTTACATCCTTACAACCTATTCTTACAATTTTATATCACTTCCTTACAAATTTAACTTTCCAATATATTTTAGTACTTAAAGTTACTTATTAAAATTGAATTTTATTACACAAATTAATTAAATTTCTCTCTCTCTCTCCTACTTCATGGAACCGGTGCCCCTCTTCCCCATTCCCTCTCTCATTTATTTGATTTTCCTTCAATTAATTATTCATACAAATCCTAATTTCTTTTCCTATATAACATCTCTTTCACCTTTCACTTTTTTACTTTCTTTCATTTCTCACAAAACAAACTTTTGGAACAAAGTTTTTCTCTCCCTCTCCTCTCTACTCTTGCTGTTACCCCCTCCCTCAAGCACACACACACACTTTTTTTTTTTCTTCAAGTTTCATTCTCCACACACTAAATAGGTAATAGATTTTGACCCTACTATAATAAAAACATGTAATAGCAAGATCATACATGCATGATTCCACCAAAAATTCTCATGAGCTTTATGCTAGGGATGTGGAAATACTAAAACATGATATCCTTGCCATCTCAATGTGTAGATCTTACTATTAAAGTTGATATATAAATATTTTGCTATGTTATTGTTATATATTGTTTTTATGAAAATTTTATGCTTATGTTTTCATTATTAATATTCCCTACATATTGTTCATGATGCATTTACATTCATAACATGAGTAGTATAGTAGATCTATTTGTTTAGACTAGTTAAAATGGCATACTACTTGTTTTACATGTATGAAAGACTTGCTACATGATATTCTTAAGGAAGGTGTTGATCAAAACTCAAGATTCATTTTGTTTCTATCAAAAAGTGATTTTTGAAATTCGGATCTTGAGAAAGAAGTATTTAGAAAACATATTTTCCAACTTCAAAATGAAAGTTTTACATGTAAAATGAAGGGCTTAGGTGATAGATATCATAAAGGAGTGATTTTTATAAGATAAGCTTAGTTTTATTAAGAGAAATTTTCAAAACAAGAAGAGGGTTATAAAAGTTAAGTTAGATCTATGTTTCAACACCAATAAAAATGATGAAATTCGTAACTAGGGTGAAGTGCCAAGAAAATACCTATTTTCTAACCCTAAAATAAGAGTTTTACTAAAGAAATGAAAGTCTTAGAGAGTGGATTTGATTAGGACTTAATTTTAGAAAGATTAAATGAGTTTTTTCATAAGAAATAATCTCAAAAACAATCTCCCAAAATTCGGATCTAAAAATGATCCCCCTTTAAACACCTATTTCCAAATGTCAAAATGAGGATTTTAATAGAAAAAGAGGAGCCTTAGGGAATAGATATAATAAAGACTTGTTACTTATAAGAATAAATGTGTTTTATCAAAGTAGAAACTTAAAACAAAGGAAAAGTTTTCTAATTAAGATCAAACAATATTTTTTATTTCCAAAAATTGTGCAAAATTCATCACTAGGTAAAACTCACATTTAAACACCTATTTTCCAACCTTTAAATGAAGAAATTTTTTAAGATAATAAAAGTATTAGGTATATAGGTCATCACGGCCTTACCTTAGTAAAATTCTAGATGATTTTCAAAAAGATAAAGCTAGTTTTCTCAAACAAGTGTTCATGATATTATTGCAAGGTAAAAGTTTTCATAAACTTCTTTTTAACCATAAATCATTAAGGAAATACATATAGATAGTTCGTATCATATCATCCATAATAATAACATGTAGACAATGCATGCACACATAATATACTTGGTAGAAATAATACAAATTTTACAAAACAATTTTCGAAATGCAAATTTTAGTTATTGAATAAATCTGGTCCAAACATTTTGAGACCTAAATGTTTTCAAAACTTACAAATAATATCATAAATGGATAGATCTTTCAAAGTAGATAGAAATCGATAGCTCATTTACGAAATTCCAAGTTAAAATGACTAAGTTATGGCCATTTGAAGTTGGGATTTCCAATTATCATAGAATTTACAAACTCAAAGAGTTTATTTGAAAAGTTGGAATTAGTTATGGTATGAAATACTCATTGGGGTATTTCCTTTCGTTTAGGTGGTTTTGGAATCGGGGAAATACGTGTTTCTGGATCACTACCATTAGAAACTGGAGATCATGGCCGAGTGAGTTAACTATCTTTAAATTATATGCTTATGATTGTGCTTATAATGATAGTGGCATTAGATTTAGGGCAAGATAAAATAGGAATGTATATGTGAATTCTATTTGATTGAATTGATGATAAGAATATCGAAATAGGCTTGTTGTAAATGCTTGTACAATTTGGTATAGACTTGGAGTGTCTGCAATATCTATGATCGCCTATAAATCGTTAATTAATATGCCATGATCTTATAATCAAATTGACCTTGCATACCATATGTTGAGTCACATTACATTTGTTATTATACCTTTGTGGGAAGAAGGCATAATAGCTGGGCAATGGGGGGTCTGTAAACTGGAATATTAGCGTAAGGGTCGGAATTGAAATGTAGTGGTGTAGGGACTTGTATTAACTACAAAATTGTGTGTAGGTGGGCACCTGTATCATCCACAATATAAATGAGAAAAATTGAAATATATGGTCGTATGGGCTTAAAACACCTAACCCCGAATGGAGGGCATAAATCTATTCAACATAAGACTCCCAGAAAGTCTTATGTATTATATACTCACGTGTTTGTGCATTTCATATGATTGTTAATATATCTTGCTTGACATATCGTTGTTAAAGTATTTAATTTGGGAAGTGAAATCACTAAGCTAGCGTAGCTTATACCCCCACAGTTTCTTTTTAATGTAGTTTCCGTACATATGGTTACATCCTCGGACCTGGCCAAATCAGGTAATGCGAAGCTAGGAGTTGTTTCCTCAGAAGTTTATGATTAAGTTATGAATAGTTTGATATAGTAAACCTTAAATGATCGAGTTTTACTTAAAAGATAATACTTAGACTCTTGTGTAGCAAGGGAAATGCCCCTTAATGCTTTGTAACTAACCATGAGATATCTGTGGTTTATGTTTTTTATGCTTATCCTATCAAATTGAACTATCTATCTCCAACTCTTTATGTATTCTATTGTCGTAAGGAACGCCTTACATACTAATACAAAACTTTTGAATGACTGTGGTAGCGATTGTTAAGTCCGTTTAGCATGTGGCGAACTGTTACGTTTAGGGTACCCTTTAAGGCATGACAGAGATATTCAAGGATTTAAACTGAATATAAAACCATGTTTTTTTTTTTTATGTTTCATATTTACAAAATCTAGGAATCGAGATATTATTAAAAGTCTATTTTTCCATAAACTCAACTTTTCTACTTTCCATGGAAATTGTTTTAATAAAAATTTCTATTTTGAGTAACATCACTAGGATTATGCATGTAATATGAGCTACTATTATTACTATATGGTTTTTAGAAGTGGAAGTATTTTATACTTACCTTAAAGGGCCCAAATGAAGTAAAATTGTAAAAATTTGAAACGGATCAAAGTCTGGAACTTCTAGACGCAATCTATTCTATGGATTTCTGAGACCTAAATGATCCTAAATTAAAAAAATAACCTTGGAAATAGATAGAGCATTCAAAATAGGTACAAAAACAACTACTCATATGTGAAACTTAGAGTTAAAATGAGCAAATTATGGCCATTTTAAGTTGAAACTTTCATAAATAGGAAAAATGACATGAATAAAAGAAATAGAGCAAGAAATTTAAGTATAAGCTATACGAAATACTAATTCTAAGTATTTCTTTTGTTTAGGTGACAAGGAATTTGACGTACCATTTACCAAGGATTATTTTGACTAAAGTTCAAGAAATGACGATGTGAGTTTATCCCACTATGTTCTGTATTCACGTATGTGCATGTAAAATAGAAGCTATTTGTCGTATTGGTTCTTTATTGGTATATTTGATTGAAAACCTTTTTAAAAAACCATGAAGTTGAAGTTTTCGAAAATTTATAAAACTAATAGGTTCTTTTCAACTTCGAAAGTAACTGCCAACATCAGGCAAGCGTACCTATTAAAGTAACATAGGTAATATTAGGTTTTATTTCAACAGATCGTTGGCATCTATCTTACTCACTTCTCATCTATTATCTAGCTAAAGGAAATTTAGAAAGCCATGATAAAAACAAAAGTTATCCTAAGGTTAGTGAAAATTTATAAATGCTTTTAGGGAAAAATTAAAGACGAATTTGTAAAAATGCAAGATGGGAGCCCAAGGTATGCTTCACCAATTTATTATCATGTGATTTCTTGAAAAACTCAGAGAGAGAGAGTTGTATGCTGATGTATTTGCATTCTCGGATTCATTGAGGTAAGCTAAAGCCTCTCTCAAGGTCAGTAACTCTAAATCTAAACTAGAACACCAGAATCTCTTCACAAGTCATCAGCGGTTTATGTAAGTCCCTAGATTTTTTGATAAATATAAGTAAATCCTACGAACCGGAAGTCAAACCACAACCCTAAAGCCAACCTCACTCTATGTTAATTCTAGTGGATCTAGATCCAACAATCCTGCGCGCAAAACCTTAAAAACAATAAAATGAGATAATTTCAAATTATGGTTCAGAATTGTATAAGAAAGCTTAAAAGATCAGATTCGCCAAAATTTAGTTTATTTCAGATCCGAACAGGATCAGTTTCTAAATTAGGATCCCAATAAGTAAAATAGTGAAAATATTCTGACAATACCATTAGACTCGTGAAAATATAAAGATTTCAAAAATATCAGTTTTAGAATTTTTCAGTAACTAAAAATATCAGATATAGCTCATTTGCATGTATTTTTTTTACTATTGGTATTTTAATTGTCTAGTCTACTATTCATAGTACCATTTCTACTATTCATTACTATTTTACTATCTCTACTTTTCTTACACCCTATTCTTATACTCGACCATACCTATTCCTTACAATTTACCTTCCTCATATAACTTTATTCACATCACACCTTACACATTATTACTTTTTATTACAAAAATACAAAAAAAAAAAAACAACTCTCTCCCTCTCTCCAACATGCAAACCGGCGCCCCCCATGCCTCTTCCATCTCATTTTTATTTCAATTTTATTTAATTTTAATCACAATAATTTTCATTCTAAAATTCTATAAATACCCACTTCCTCATTTATTCTTTCACACATCTCATTTTTCCTACCAAATTCACTCCATAAATTCTCTCTCCAAGTTCTCTTCTAAATTTTCTCTTCTCTCCACAAAAACCACTACCCACATATTACTACAACCACTTTTTTCTTCTTTAACAAATATATAACCTTAGGTAAAACTTCTTATATTTACTCATCATGTTCATGTAACTTAGCAGGAGTTTAGTGTATGTTTTCTAAACTCATGAGAGTTGAGGAAGCAACAATATGTTTATGTTTTATTCTTATTCATGTCTAAAGTTCCATTATGTTATTATTGTTATTATGCTGTTGCTATTATTGCTATTATTATTTGCTATAATCTAACTTCTATATGTTATTATATATATTTATGTATATATATTTCTTAGAGCCTAAGTGCTCACTAACTTAACGTCTTATCAGTATTGCTTTTACTATTATGCTTTTTCGTTCCTTTCTTTTTCTTTTCTTTTTTGACTAGTTTATTCTTAGTCTCGGAAGTCTTGATGAAACTAAGGCTCTCAATACTTGACAGGGATACCTTGATGAAGCTAAGGTTCCCAATACTTGACCTTATTATTATGCTCATATTGATTCTTATACATGTCTTATCTATTATGTGATATTATTCTATTTCCCATGGCTACATATTCATAATCGTGCATGAACATATTGATATTGTCTTAACAAAAATAAAAGAGTTTTCTTAAATGAGAAAAATAGGAACTCTCTTTAAAAATAAATTTTGCCACATAAGAAATGATTTTTCCATAAAAACTTAAAGTTTTATCTTAACAAATCTTTTTGAAAATTTAGAAAAATTCATCACAAGTTTGTAGTAATAATATTACATGGGATTTTATCAAAGAATACATAAACTAAAGTCACTCTTTTCAAACCAGTGAAATACGAAAGTTTCTTCAAAATTTAATATTGCTAATTCCTTGTTTAATGAAGGTTTTTCTTCAACTCATTTGTGAAGTTTTCACTAACATTCTAAAATATTAAGGTCTAGACAAAATTTACAAAATCATCAAAGAATAACCTTTTAGAGATAAGTCTTACTTAGCAAATAAAATTAGTAAATAACTTAGAAGATCATTATTATTATTTATTTAAAGTGGAACTAATTTTAGAAAAAATTAAGAACACATAAACATGACCACTTTAAGAACTTTTAGTCACTACCAAGAAATACTTAGAAAAACTACATTTTTCAACCATTAGAAATGAAGTTGTAGGAATCTTAAAAAGACTAAAATTATTTTTAGAAAATTAAATTATTCTCAAAGGTTAAGAAATGAAGTTAAAAGAAGATAATACTCACTTATAATAATTCAAGAAATTTTTTCAATAAACTAAAGTGAACTTTTCAAGTCTTAGCTTTTTCCAACTTATAAGACACATTGTTTTACAAAAATCATTGTTGAGACAACACCACTAAATTCATGCATACAATATGAGTCTACACACACACACACATACACACACATATATATATATTCAAAGGATTTTTCAACTATACAAATATCTATATATTTGTACAAAAAAATTTTAAAGAAGAAAAATTTAGGAAATTATGTTTTCAAAGGTTGGAAAATTCATGGTGGATTTGTACCCTACTATTCTGAGGCCTAAATAACCTTTTATGATAAAAATAACCTTAGAAATAGATAGATCTTTTCGAGTAGATAGAAAATGACATATTTTTGCGAAATTCTGAGTTAAAATGAGCAAGTTATGGCCATTTCGAGTTGAAATTTTCTTAAAACCGAATTTTATCGAATTCAATAAGATAGAGTTAGAAAATTTAAGTAGAACTTGGATGAAACACTCAATTTGAGTATTTCTTTTGTTTAGGTGACGAGGACCAAGATCTTCTCTTTCTTGAGGATTACTTTGATTGAAAGTAATCGCCATGGCCGAGTGAGTTTTCCTTTAAGTTTTATGTATTTGTGCATGTGTTTGTAGAATAAAGCACTTGATGCTAGGAAAAGATAAAAATTGATATGCATGTGGGTTATCATGGGAGCTATGTATGTGATTCGTTGTGCGATCAATAAACAATAAGTATACCGAAGCTCAATTAGTTGATTATTATAAATTGTTTCTATGTATATTGCAGTGTATGTACAAATATTATTGATCATCTAATGTCGGATCGAAAATCCCTTAAACTAAATTGCTCATGCATATCACTTAGAATATTATCTTCGCATTTTGCTACTACTCCTCAGCATGGCACTAGAAAGGTAAGCTGCCTAGCTACATCTTGAGGAATTAGGACGTTCAAGGAATACGACCTCATGGTGCAGTCGAGCTGGATCGATCGCTTTGGATAAGGAAAAGGAAAGCCTGGGGACTAATAGTATGATTCATTGGAACCCTAAGACAAGCACAAATTTGAAGGAGGTTGATGATGACCCATTCAAACCATTCCCTAACCCACAATGGAAGGGTAAATCCGTTCTACATATGAAGCCAGATAGTCGTATGTATTGTTTACTCATATAGTTGTTTGCACTTCATATGCTTGCTTAATGGACTTGTATGATTGTCTTGTTAATGAGTACTTTTGCGCAAGGATTATCTCACTAAGCTAGTTATACTTACTCCCCAATAGATTTTTTATGTTACAGGATCATTGTTTTACTCCGAGACTACCTGACTACCCAGGTAGAATTTATGTTTTGGGAAGTGTTGGTCCCAAAAACTAACCAAAAGGGAGGGGGGGGGGGGGGGGGGGGGGGGGGCGGGGAGGTGTGTTAAATTGGTTAATAAAAAAATTCTTTTAAGTAAACTTTATCAAATTCACCAACTTGATTAATTAAACAAAAATGGGTTTTCAAATCTTTAAAATAATAACTTTAATAAAATTGTTTTATCTTAATGCGGAAGCAAACAAGTCTAATTTCTATAACAATTGTTAAGCTCAATCAAGAATATATGGCAAAACTTTTAGTCTGATTTAGTCTCTACTTTGTAATTCTTGTAACAATTAGTCTGAAACAAGTCAAAAAACACAACAAGTAACTATATACGAAAATTAAAGAGAGTAAGGTAGAAGAATTTGCAAAGCTATTTATAGAGGTTCCGCCTTGAGCATCAATCCTCTCTTCCAGCACCAAGCCGAGGATCCGGTTGTCTTTACCGGTATGTTCCACTATCCAAGAACAAATCAATGTTACAAGTTGTCTTTTGCCAAAGCACTTGGCTACAAAATGTACTCAGTTTGATCTTCCTAGCTTCTTTCAAGCTAACATCAACTTACTAAGCCTTCTTGTAACTCTCAATCTCACAAAAATTAAACAAATCAATGTTACAAGTTGTCTTTTCTGCTTCTAATTCGGATGACTTGCTGATAGAGTCTTCTTTCATTTGAAAATTTGAAAATCTTCGAGTTGTTTGTTCCAGACGTCTTCCATCAAGATAAGAATAAGAAAACTTGTTGTTATCTTGGTGCGTGATCTTAATTTGAAAAATCCCACGAAAATAGCATAAAAAACAAAACCGATTTTCTTGAAACATAAATCTTATGATATCCTCTGATAACATATTCTTTCATAGATATATTTCCATATTTTCCGTATACTAGTAGAATCTTCAGACATTATTCTTGAATATCTGATTTCCTTTTGTAAGTACTTCATATTATGCACACTAACTTTCTTTTCAAGTGCAATATGTAGTATGTTCTTCAATTGTTCTTGAAAATGATCTCTATTTCAAATTTATTCCCCTTTGGATATTAAACCACCTTTGTGGAACATTATTGAATGTATTTCCCAAATACAATCACTTTGGTGCTGGGTCTTCATATCCATTATATATTATTATATATTATAACTCTTGTGAAATGCCTTCTGAAAAAGCTTATGAATCTTCATTCTTGCTTAATAACCTTCCTTGAATACTCTCTGAAATATCCTCTGATTTTGCACTCTTTTGTAAAATATCCACGCAACATGTTATTTTGCTTTCTGAAATTGTTTTTGCTTCTTTTCTGCTCTTGAAAATATTTTCTAAAATACTTTCTGATTGGTATTTTCTTGTAAAAACATTTTCATAAGAACTTGACATTCAATACACTTGTTAGTTAACATGTAACTCTTTTTGTTATCATCGAAATCCAAATAATGAGAAACTACTAACAGGAAGTTTCTGGATGAATTCTATTTGAAGACTTAGATTAGATTTCCTTTAAAATCTTTTAGTTTTAGTTATTTAACTTAGAAAGACTATGTTATTATGAAGACTCATTAGGGAAATGCCCCGTAGAGTTTGTAGAACTTTATTTTTTGATAAATTATATTAAGTATTATTTTGTATGTTCTACCGCCATTATCTTAAAATGCATAACTCCATCAGTCTCCCTTTGTTGTGAACGTATGCCTTGTACCAATATAAAAGTTTCCGAGTGACTAAGGGAGTCATTCTCAAGTTTTAATATAGTATATGGCGGGCTATCACGTTTAGGGTATCCGTTGGGGCGTGAAAGTTTAGACCTGCAAAAAGTTAAAGAATCCTTTGATTTTAAAACCAGCATAATGAATTCCAAAAAAAGTGATAGAAAGTTTCAACATCCTTCTTTGAAGGTGATTACGAGCAACTCCATTAGTTGAAATTGCAATTGAAATCAAACATGAATATAAAAGGTGCACCACACATTTAGACCCATAAAAATAAGTTCAAGCTACTAATTACAAATACTAAGTCAATAATTACTTGAAACCGCATTTGAAATCACATAAATCAGGATGTGGATTTAAAAACCCTAAGCTATAAGGGATTATTTCTCCATGGATGCAAACATTAAGCATGGATTCTAAAGAAATAAAATGAAATTAACGACAGATATTACAATTGAAGTTCAAAATCTTGCAAAAATACAAAAAATGGGTTAAAATGATTCTACCTAGAAAACTCGAGATTTCTTTAGCAAGAAGAAAATAATTCTTTTGCCTCAAAATTGTCTTTATATACTATGTTAGGAAATTTACACTTTGTTACAACATATTGATCGCATGCTTATGCACTTTTATTTGTAGACTCGAGCATAGAAATCATGACGATTTTATTTACTAATGTGGCGGATTCTTTATTACAGAAATCGTTCTTTATTTCCATACGTGTGTCGTAAATGCAAGCTCATAGGGTTAATTGTCGAGTGGTAGGTTAAGTGCCCGAATATTGCACAAAAGTCAGGGCTTAGTCTAAGTTGTGGCATTCTACTAAAATGCTCGAGTTTTTATCCATTCTTCAACTGATGGGTAATTTGACTATGTCGAAGGCTCGATAGTGTAGCGTGATAGAAGCTATTCTTCAAGTCTAGGGCTCGATTGTCTAAAAACATTCATCAAGTGTCCAATTGAGGGCTCTATTTAGAGTGCAACAAACCAATTTGCTTTGTTTTGCCTTGATGTTTAGGCCTCGACAGACACTTTTGCAAGGCTCGATCGAAATCTGTCTTTGAGTTCTACTATTGTTTTGCTCCAAATTTGATTCAAAACACTTTAATTCTCCTTTCTTTGATTCTAAGATTTGAAAAACAACATTTAAACATTAAAAGCACTAGTTTCATAGGGATTTATCTAAAAATGCATCAAATTAAGCCCTCCATAAATAGAATAGAGTAAAAAGGAGCTATCAAATCCCCCCACCCTTAAGCCTTTGTTGTCCTCAAGCAAACATCATTCATAGCCAAGTAAGGCTATAAAATAAAAAGATAAATCATAAATGGAAATTTGACCAGACCAATTCAAGCTCAAATCACCTCAATACTCTGGATATTCAATTAATCTTCATTGAACTATGCTAAAATTACTTTTGCTAAAATCACAGGACTTATCCATGTAAATCAGCTTTCACCCTTATTGCTTAATGAAGAATTCAAAAGTAAAAATTCTTCAAAAGATCAATCAGAGTAAGAAAGATCGATCAAATTTATCCCCTTACACATATAAGTATGCAGCTCCGTAATCATCTCTCAAAGCATCATAATAAAAAATGAAGACATGTACATCGAATCATCCCCTCACTTTCTTTCCTTATTTGTGCTTTTTATTTTATTTTTATTGATTATTTATGTACTTTAAAGCTATAGAGGAGAAGGTTTTTGCCTTCTTCTTTACTTTTTCTCTAGATGGGCTTTGGCTCGCTTCTTTTTGCTTTTTTTTTTTTATCATGGCTTATTTAAAATTGAAAGAGGGACAAGAAATTACTCTCCTGAGGAACCAAGCCCTGCCCATTTCAATCCTAAGCGCATAGTTATTTTCATTTTTAAATTTTTGTTTTGTTTTGGTTTTATAGAGTACAAGGAAAAATCATCAAGTTATGATCATCATTTGATCCTTCATCAGAGATTATACAGCTCTCAAAATGACTAAATTGAAAAACATATAGATCATTTAAGCTTTTAAAAGTTAGTTGAGTAATCTTACTGTAGACCTTAAACTAATTCTAGCGCTAAATTTCTAAATTAAATAGCAAGCAAAACTACTTCATACAAATATCTATAAAATGATTTACACAAAGTAAAGTAAAATTAACTAAATCTTATGATGATTTTCATAACTTTCTCTATAGAGTTAATTAGTGAATCTGTTTCAAATTTTTGAAAAATTTTGATCAAATTTTAACTGTTTCATTAATTTCCTTTTATTTTGTATGGGAAAAATGATCATTCAAAGCACAATTATTTTATTACTTTTGACAGATTTTCAATTTCATATCCTACCTATTCTTGCTACTTCCCTTCTCCCACATTTAAAGTGAACATTGTCCTCAATGTTTAAGAACATATAAATAGAAAGGGGATTTTCGATCAGATAATTGCAAAGCAAGACTTAGATGTAAGAAGTTTTGAAAGAACTTCTCTGTTTAAGGTCAAGGGCTGAGTTGTTCATGTAGTCACTGCTTCATTGTCTTCTTGATTTTGTGCTAAAGACTAAGGCAAAATCATGAAAGAAATTATTAGTAGTAACCATGGTTCAATTAGAGCTATGGTTGAATCATGGACAAAAACTTTATAATAATTCATTCTTCCATAAAGAATCTACATAAGAATTATAATTATTCTAAAAAGATGAAAGAATGTCATATACATCACTGTAGAAAGAATAATGAATGAAATAATACAAAATTTAATGAATCGTCCATAAGCAATTTAAAAATGAATCAAGGGGTTTTAGTTATTTCTTTTTCTTTTAGTCATTTGTTTTAATGCTTTCTTCTTCTGCTTTTGAGCTGCTTGTTTTTCATCCTCCTACCACTATTGCTACAGAGTTCGAACAAGTTCTTCGTTTTTCCTTTCTTGTGCATCCAAACCTAATTGCTCTTTATATTTTTAAAGACATTCTTGCTCTTCCTTTCTCTTTCCAAGAATATCTCCTCTCTTTTTCCTCCTTAGTTCTAGGCGGTAATATAGATCTCCCCTCTGTTATTTTTGTCGCTCTTTCTCGAGCCATTTGTCATATTTCCTTTGTTGAGCTTGACTCTTATAAAATTTTTGTACATTATCAACAAGAAATCTTTCTCCATTTAGCTTGACCCAGCCTTCTTCAGTAATAAGGGAAGCGCATTCACTTAGGATGTTGTCATCTACTTTTTCTAGAAGGTTGTACACTTCAACTCTATAGCCATCTTCCTCACCGACTGTCTATAGCATTAAAGTGTTGATTGCCTGAAGAATGTCTTCCTCTTCGTTAATTTCCTCTTCAAGGGTTTGTATAACTAGCTAGATGATGGCATTGATGATTTCTTTCATCTGAATTGCACGGAAGGAAACGATGACTTCAAGAAATTCACTGGAGGGGATTAGCAGCCCAATCCATTCATAAAAGATTTCATCGGAGGGTTCTCCTAAAGAGAAATTTCCTACAATTGTCAGTATTCCCTCCATAACATCTTGCGAACTTGATCACAAATTGTTTCAAGAATTTCTTTGTTAGCTATATGATTCTTTGCTTCTCTATTCTTTATAATTTCTTCTTGAACTACAACAACAATCTCAGCCTCGAGCTCATAATATCGGTCTTTAGCAGGAGGCTCATTCAAGTCAATGTCACTAGGGACTGTGGCATTGCTTTTCTCTTCTATTGATGTGGCAGCATCATTACAAATATCTCCAACAACTTCTTCCTCCACTGGCGATTCTTCTTCTTGTTACTTTTTGGAAGCATCATTCTGCTCCTTCCCCTCCCCAGTCATTTGCTCTTCAACTCCTGCTTCTTTAACAATTTGTTGGACTAATTTGCTCAAGAGTATTGGGTTGTGCTCTTCATCAGATGACTCATCTTATAGGATCAACTTTCTCCTCTTTGGGATAGGAGCACTTTTTGTTTTCTTTTTGAAATTCTTGGGAAGAGGGGGAACTAGAATTGTGTATGATTGGGCTAATAAGGTGGTTTGTGTTTGAAAGCTAGTTTCGTAGGAATTTATTCAAGAGTACATCAAATTAAACCTAAATTCCCATCAAAAGAATCGACTAAAAAGGAGTTATCAAAAGCACTAGAAAATATGGAAAGACAAAAATGGAATATGCATGTGGGGAGTTTCACGAGGAATGGTTGTATTCTTGATGGTTGTTGAAAGAAAGTTAAGAATATTGAAACTTGAGTTGATGATTAATAACTTTGCTTTTGATGCCATATTGTATTGTTTGTGTATATCTCTATGATCAACCCATAAATTTGTTAATAATTTAATTGAGAATAAAATAATAAATTGATCATACATGACATGAAGTGAGTCACATCATTTTCGCTACTATACCTTCGTGTGGGCTAAGAGAATAGTAGTGGTAGCAAGTAGGAGCCGAAAAATCTACAAAAATATATAGTACGTAGGAGCCTGAAAGTCTCCCAATTTTTATGATGGTCGTATGGGCTTGTAACCTCCCCAACCTAATGGAGGGCGTAAATCCATTCAAAATATGATTTCCGGTTAATCATATGTGTTTGTTTGCTCAATAACTTACTTGATTATTTATACGAGTACATCATTATGAGAATATTCTCACTAAACAAGTATTGCTTACACCTCAATAGATTTTTGATATCATAGACCTGCTTGTGGCCGGAACCTATAGGATACAATTCTCAAGTAAGAATTTTTGCAACCCCAAGGAGTTTTTGGAAGAAGTTTACAAGAAGACTTTGGAATGTAGACTTCCATAGAAATCTCCTATGAATGGCTTCTTTAGATTTTCTTCTAGAATGAAGACAATTATTTTGAGGATTATGTATTATTAACACTTTTATGAGGGATTGCTCCTTTGACTTTGTAAGGAAACCATCTTCTAAGGTTATTTGAATGTTCTAGAATTACTTGCATGCTTTATTTTATTACCTCCTTAAATTGCATAACTCCATCAATGTCCCCTATTGTCATGATAGTATCCCTTGCATGTGATATTGACGCTTCTGCGTGACTAAGGTAGTTATCCTCTAACTTTAATATTATGAGCGACGGACTTTCACATTTAAGATACCCTTTGGGGCATGAGTTGGTATCAGAGCTAGGTTTAGGAAAAATGACAATAGATATAGACTTAGAGACTTAGGTAAGATGAATTTTAAGGACTGACTTTTTCTTTGTGAATAGCTAACCTTAGGAGAGGTTCAAGAAAAAGCTATAGAATTTTGGAAAAGTTACGAGGAATGTTTTGTGGACTACTGTCTACGGCTTAGGGTCTTATGTGAAGACTTCACTTTGTAGGAAGGCTTTGCTCTCTTAAGGAAATGATCAAAATGTGGAAGAGAAGGCTAAGACACTCCATATGAGAGGATATTGCTAAAGGGATAAGGTCTAAACCTATTGCTAAGGAAACTTGGACAAACTTAGAGGTCATTTATGGAATAGAGAGGATCCTGACTTACTACTACAACGAACCAATGCTTCGAGAAATTACCTTCATCCTTAGGAATGAAGACTTCCAACTTTCCCTTACTTTAGGACTTGGAGGACTTTAGGCCTTTTCAATGTTTATGCACATGACAAGTTAGGAAACCACATTAATTGGCTAAAGGCTGATTCTAAGGACTACTTCCATTAGTATAAAGTGTATCGAAACTTGTTTCCTGATCCAAAACTTACCAATGCAAAGAAGAAGAAGGAGAGGATGAACCAATGGAGGAAGAAACTGAGGAATATGAAGACTCAGAAGAGGGTCTCGGAGATTTCAAGAGGAACATCCAAATTTTCAATATTGGTGCAATGTCTACGAGCAAAGTGACTACTCTATGGAAAGAAGGAGTGTGTACCGCACTATAAACCTCTAGATTTTACGATAATTACAAGTAAACCCTGGAACCGGAAGTTAAACCGGAACCCTAAAGTCAACCTAGATTTACCTTAAGTTCTAGAGTATATAGATCTAACAATCCTAAGCTAGAAACCCTAGAATAATAAAAATAAGATAACCTTAAATTATAGTCCTAAATAATGTGTTATAACCTAAAAAGATTATATTCACCAAAAATTCACTCATTTCGAACCAGAACGAGATTAGTTTCTAAAATGAGGGTCCTGGTACACAAAACATTAAATATATTTCCATAACATAGTTAGACTCATAATAAGATGAGGAATCGTAAAATATTAGTTATAAAATTTTTCGGCTTCTAAAAGTATCAGATATAGCTTATTTACGCGTATTTTTCTTATTACTAGTATTTTATTTGTTTAGTCTATCATTCAATTTACTATTTATTACTATTCCTCTATCTCTACTTTTCCTTACTACCTATTTTTACAACCTATACATCTATTTATTACATTCTCTTTTCAATACCATCTTACATATAACTTCTCTTACACTTTACTTAGTTTTTTCACAAAAATTTATTTTTCAATCCTCTTCTCTCCCCCACTTTACGCAAAACCGGTGCCCTCTCTCTTTTTTCTATCCAATTTTATTTCCTTTTCATTTAATTTAGTTCACACAAATTTCAACTCCCAAAAACTCTATAAATACTCCCTCCCTCCTTCATTTCTTACATACAATTCTTAAACCATACCAAAACTCTTGCAAATTTTCTCTACAACTTCTCTTCCTCTCTCTACAAAACTATGAATCCCTTCTCCCCCTCTCTTTGTGCAATTTTCCAAATTTTTTTCAACATATATTCCATCTCCATCCATCTTCAAGCTTTAGGTAAACACTAAACCATCTCCTTAGTTTAAAATAGCATAACATGAACAACAAGTATGTTATGATTTCTAAAAATCCTCATGAGCATATGCTAGGGAAGGAAATCATAGAAACAACATTTTGTTCATGTCATTGTCAAACTCAATGTTTACTTAATGATTTTGTTATGTTCATACTTCTAACTTAACTTCTTATATGTTATTATGCATAAATATGTATCTATATTTTTAAGGCCTAATGCTCTCTAATCTAACATTTTATTCATGCTCTTATTATTTTGCTTCTTGATTATTGCTCATAATAAATAAGACTAGTCAATCTCTGGTGTTAGACTTGTCCTCATCAAGTCAAAATATTTTAGGACTTATCCATAATCTAAGTCATAGTGGGCCTTGAATAAAATTCTAAGTCTCCCATATTTTCTTATTTCTTTTCTTGCTATTTTCATTCTTTCTATATGGGACTTGTCCATTAAGGTCTCAGGAAGACTTAAATAAGATTTAAGACTTCCATAAATTTTCTCTCTTTTTCTTTTCTTTAAGCTTTTCTTTTCTTTTTGTGGAACTTTTTCATCTCTAAGTTATAGGAAGTCTTAATACTAAGCTAAGACTACCATACTTTTGTTCTTACATGTATATCCTTATTTGATTCTCTATATCTTTTATTTTTCTATATGAGTTATTTTTATCTTATAACATAACTATCAAGTCCGTATTCATGTATGATCATAGGATGATGTTGACAATAATATGAGTAATTTCTTTCATAAAAATAAGACTAAGCTCTCAAAAGGAATTATTTTCAACACTTAGGAGAAATTTTCACTAAAACATAGGATAATGGCTCGTCTACATTAGTTCCAAATTGTTAAAGAAAGATTATTATAAATTTTATTGTTGATAATTCTTTGCTATGCAAAATTTTCTTTAAAACTTATTTAGATGATTTACGCCAACACTTTGATAAACACTAAAGAGCAAAACAATGTTTTATCAAGTCAAGTCTTAAATCAACTCATTAGTTAAAAATCCACTTAGGAAATAACATTTGTAGACAACTTAAGGAACTAAGTTTTAAGAAGTAAATTATCTTTATAAAGTCAAGAAAATATAAAAATAATAGTTTTAAATGAGTAGGCACTCATTTGTAACAAACTCAAAATTTTAATTTTCCTTCCAACAACTTAAAAAGAAATTTTGTAAACTTTATTTTCAAACCTCTAAAGTAAATTGTCTTATGAAAAATCATTGTTGGGGTAGCATCACTAGAATCATACATATAATATGATTATATATAATATATGAAATGATTTTCAATTATATAAACATCTATATGTTTGTTATAGAAATTTTGGATGGTGTGTAAAATTTGGAAAATTACCATTTGAGGGTTGGGATTTTCGTATCAATTATGTACCGACTTATTTTAGAACCCAAATGGCTTTAAATATTAAAAATAACCTTAGAAATAGATATATCTTTCGAGAGGTAGTAAAAACAACATCTAATATGTGATATTTCAATTAAAATGAGCAAGTTATGATCATTTTAAGTCGGAATAATCTGATTTTCGATAAAATTGATAAAATAGAATTAAATAATTTGAGTAAAACTTTCATGAAATATTCTTTTTTGGTATTTCTTTTTTTTAGGTGATAAGGAAAAAGATCTTCTCTTTCCTAATGATTACTTTGATTGATGGCAATCACCATTAGAGGTAGGCAAAGTGGGTAAACGGGTCGGCCTGCGGACCAAAATTTTTTTTTTTTTTTTAATGTTTAATTTTTAATGTTAGTTTGTGTGAAAATTAGAATATTTATATATTTAAAGGTTTTATATATATTAAAGACTAATTTTATTGCTATTTTGATTACTTATATATAAAAAACAAGTTTTTAAAATAGTTTATTAGATATCATATTATGTTTAAATCAATAAATATATATTTTAAAAATGATATAATACTTGTGGTTCATGTATCAATCTATCTTTTTCCATAACACATATAAATAATCATAAATATGTTATTATGTTATTCTTGTTTTTAAACTTCTTCTTCCTTTTTTTTTCTAGCCCATGGGCCAACCCGACCTAGTCGCTTTAGCCCATGGGTTAAATGGTTGGCTAAATCAACCCGCTTTTGAATGGGCCAATTTTTTGTTGTAATATGCTTTTTTAAGCAAGTTGATGGGCTAGCCCAAGGGCCACGACCCATATGCTTAGCTCTAATTACCATGGTTGAGTGAGTTTTCTTTTTACATATATGTATTTGCGCATGTGCTTATAAAATAGAGCACTAGATATTAAGAAAAGATAAAAATTGATACATGCGGGTTATCATGGGAATTATGAATGTGATTCGTTATATATGATCAATGAACGATAAGTATATCGGAACTCAATTAGTTGATTAATGTAAAATGTCTCTATGTATTATGCAATATGTGCAAATATTGATTGATAGCCTTAAATGAGATGAATTATGGATCGAAAATTCCTTATAACTAAATTGATCATGCATATTCACTTAGAAAATCATATTCACATTTTGCTACTACTCTTCTGCATTGGACCAAAAAGGTAAGCTACCTAGTTACATCTTGAGGAATTAGGATATTTGGGGAATACGACCTCATGGTGTAGCCGATGGATTGATCGCTTTAGGATAAGAAAACCCAAGACCAAGTAGTATGGCCGATTGGAACCCCAAGACACACGCACAAATTTTAAGAAGGTTGTTGGACCCCTTTAGTCATTTGACCCATTCAAAGCATTCTCTAACCCCTCATATGGAGGGCATAAACCTATTCTACATACGAATCTGGATAGTCGAATGTAGTTGTTTCATCATATGGTTATTGCATCTCATATGCTTGCTAATGGACTTTCTTGATTGATTTATTGTGGGTATATTTGTGTAAGGAATTATCTCATTAAGCTAGTAGTGTTTACCCTCTAATAGATTTTTGATATCGCGGGTTAATTGCTTTTCAACCTAAAATCATCTTTTTGCCAAGTAGAACTTATGCTTTTTGGAGGCTTTTGAGAGAAACCTATTCAAAGACTTTAGATAGATTTCCTTTAAAATCTTTCAAGTCATGGTTATTTGATTAAGCAAGTTAATGCCAGAATTATGATTTTGGAGATTTATCAGGGGAATGCCCATAGAAATTATAAGACCTTATATTTTGATGAAATATAATAATATTGTCTTACATGTTCTATTGCTACTACCTTAAATGCATAACTCCACCGGTATCCCTTTTGTTGTGAGTGCACGCATTGTACTAATATAAAAGCTTCTAAATAACTAAGGTAGTATTCACAAGTTTTAATATTGTGTAGTCGTTTTACGTTTAGGGTACCCATTGGGACGTGACACACACCCCACCCCAAGAAGGATAATTGATGAAGGACTTCAAGTGACCATATGATGGTCCTTGATCTAAACCAAAGGTGAGATCCCTCAAAATGAAAACCATGATGGAATGCCAACCAATGAAGGATCGTGCATAAGGGATAAAGGAAAAAGGATTTCTGTGAGTTAATACTTAAAAGAGTTCATGAACAAGAGGCACAAGGGATCACAAGCTGCAATTTGAACGACACTTCCTGAAAATGCACTAAAAAATACTTAATTGCAGGGGGGTTGAATTGAGTGTTTGACCTAAAATGCTCAAACAATAAATTTTTGTGTAATATGTCAATTTAAACTTTAATAACTACAGATATGACAATAATAGAGTACTCAAAGGAATATTAAAAGATGGGGAAAGAAAATTTAAGCCCAAATTTACATGGAGTTTGACCCACTTCCTACTCTCCATGATAACCCAAATCACCTCTAATAAGAGGATTTCACACTCTTTATTAATTCAAAAATTCTGAAGCTCAAATAGAGTAGTACAAAAATTTACAACTCTCAGGAAATAAAAGATTTCCTCTCTTTTATAGTACTCTCTTATAGATAACAAAAGAGCAAACTATGAATTTAATTTTCTCTCTCTTTGTAGATTTTACAAAATAATGAACAAGAGAACAAAAGTAGTGAGGATTTTCTGATTTTGTTTGTTTACAAATGAAGGTTCTTAAAATCATCAAGCATTAACTAAATGCGTGTAATGGCTCTTTTATGCCACATCGACTCGTATTTTGAACTCGTCACACCTTAGTTCTTGTCACATTTTGGATCTTATCATGCCTTGGTTCTTGTCGTGCTTTAAATCTTGTCATGCCTTGATTCTTGTCGCCCCTTAAGCTTGTTGCACTTTGAATTTGACCTTCGATCAAGTCTGTGCTTATATGAACTCGTTGAGCCTAGAATTTGAACTTATTATGCTTTAAACTTGTCACGCCTTGGATTTATCTCTCAATTAGACCAGTCACGCCCTTGATGAAAGCTACGATCAAAGCTGTGCTCAATGATTTGCATCTACTTGCTGATTTATTTTGCACCTACACAATCTCTAGAGAACAACACATACACAAAAACACATATATATTTTCTAGCATGTTGTTCATCCAAGTTGTTTGAATAATTAAGTATAGTTTAACACAATCGAGTAGTTAATTGTATACAAGTTCAAAAATGTCCCCTTTTTTGATGAGGACAATCATGTACAATTAACTCCCCTACAATTAAGCATACTCCCCCTCAATTAAGCATTTGAGTTTCAAAAGAATTTTCTAAAATTGATTCAAAATCTTGATGCTCAATTTTAGGGAAATTCAAGTTACACGTAACGGTCAAACAGACACAATATACACTATTCATGCATGTTAATTGTGCATTCAATATTTTTCTCCCCATTTGGACTCATAAAAAAAATAAAGGCAAACTCAATGAGAGATGCATAAGCAATATGCAAGTTCTAAAAAATGATTTAGACATGTTTGAAAATCCACATATCACATATTTGTGTAAATTTTTATAAAAAAATTGCAGGATATGTTTCTAAAAAATGTACAAATTTATCTAAAAAGCTTTCTAAAACATTTTCAATCAACCAACTAAGTCTAAGAAGCATCATTAAGCATGTTCAAACATTGTTTATGCATCAAAGGCATGAAAAACCATTTTCATGTATTCAAGGCCTAATTTCAGTTCAAAACATGCATAATATCAATATATCACATATTTTTAGCGAACAAGACGTCATGCACCAAAAAGGAGGCCTAGTTGGATTAATTTGGAGTAATCATATCATGTATGTATCCATAATATGAGAACCATTTTGCAAGTCAAAGAACTACAAAACTTTAATTAATATATGTTATATAAGTGTTAACTATATAAAAATATTTTGATAACTAAGGAAATACGAATTCGCATGGTCCACCAGGACTGCGGAGAATCAGTATCTCCACCAAATAATAAAATAAGATAGATAACTTATATATTACAAAGTTTCAAACCATAATACAATCAATCTAATTTAAAGCTTATCTTATACATTCCATAATCTCTAACTTAAATACTAAGCATATGGGTTACATTCTAAGTTCTTCTTCTTATCTTCAAGTCTTCACATAGTCCTAGCCCATTCCTCATGCTTTCCTATACAAGAACTATAGGGGTGTGAGCTAAATCACATCTTAGTGAATAATAAGACCAAATCACATATCAAACAAATGCCAAGCAATTTTATTAGCAAGCATATGTAATGCAATACTCAACCATATGGCTTGCATAATTTGGATAACCGGAATCCAAACCAATGGAGATTTATACCCTCTCTTAGGAGTTGAAGGACCAGCATCAGTATCATGCCTAGAAGAGATTGAGAACTAAGGAAGGAAGATTTCTTTGAAAACTTGTTTATTTACGTATGTGTGTGTATATATATATATATATATATTACCCATAATCACAACTTCACCTTAGAACCTTAGAAACCCTCTAAGTACTAGCATCCCAAGGCCAACTCTTACATAAGAGACATCCTTCGTGCCTACTTAGTTCTTAGAGGGTTGACAGCCCGATTGTATCTAATTGAAGAAACAAATTCACTAACATAACTTAGGATCACCATAGAACTATAATACTAATACGTGACATGCATACTTCATAAATGCTAATGCAAGTTATGCTATCATGCAATGCATGATTGTTCAATTAATTAATTAGATAGTATTAATTCCATTTATTAAAAGTGCCTAATCAATTAACAAACATTCATCAATAAGATAACTCAACTATTACAAGCAGGATGTGATCACTTTTATTTTGGCGAGTTATCACACATTACAATCATCAAACAACATACAAATACCTAATCCCCACACATATTCAGTTATGTTTATCTTGATATAGGTAGAACTATATTACAAGCACAAACAAGGTGATAAAGTCAAAGTTACCCATTTGACATCCTGGCCTATCCATAATAATCTCTGGAAATATCCAAAGTTTGATCCAATTCTCATACGAAAAGAAAATAATAAACATTCAAAACCTTTCTTATTATATACTTTCTCAAATTTTAGCATTTAAATCCATTCTTAGTTCATTATTCTACATTTGTTTAAAACATGGATTTATATTAAAACCTATTTGATCAGACAATAGGTAGAAACCTCACCATGGTTGCAAAAATCACCTTGCTAAGATACGAACAGTTTTCCATTGTCTGTTAAATTATCTCTTTTTTTTCGTTTATAAAACATTTATTATAACAACATTATTATATTGTCATTTTCCTTTAAGTTTTGAATTATTCATTAAACTTTAGGAAAAATACTCATTTATCTTATTAAACGACATTTGAAACAACATACTCCCTTTATCATTTAAAGTCTAACATACCACAATTATATCTAAGTCATTTATAAGTTTGATCTATATTAACTTAACTTAACCAATTTGATTAGACCCAACCACTTAATGCAATTATCAAATCACATTTTATTATCCTACTAGATCACTATTATGTATCTACTAGCATCTTAGTTTATCTAATTATTCTATTTTAGATCAAGTTTATTTTAGATCCTTATAGTTTATTAAGTCAAAGTAAAGTTAAGTCTATTAATTAGTTTACTTGATATTCAAAAGCCATATTAAATCTAATCTAATTATTAAGTTATATTAATTTAAGTTAAACTTAGATTTATTAACTGAGTTCATTTTATAAGCTTAAGTTCTATGTTAATCCAAATTAATTATTATCCTATTATTCATTCATCTCATTCCTAATTATACAAGCACTACATATCATATCTATTACTCATCATTCATCTAATTAATTTCATCTTTCTTTTCTTTTCTTTTTATATACAAATGGTACCAGGGGATAGATCATGCAAGTGATGGAGGCTGTGATCCTCATCTCGTGATGAGGCCCGTTATCTCCATCACGACCTCTACTACACTTGTGAACAAGAGAAAAATATGATCCAAGGAGATCACACCCCTTGTCATGGCCGTAATCTAGGTCATATGCTTAAAAATGATTTGCTTAGAGGAGATCGCAGGCCATATCACGATCGTGATTGATAGGGTATTAGAGTTACATTTTTTCCTTTGTCTTTTACCCTAATTTTATTAACTTATAACATCATACTTCTATCAAAACATCATAAAAGTAGCACACAAGTTTATGTCAAGTTTAAACAACACTCTAATCATACCACTATTATACATCATCTAAATCATTTCAATAACTTTCTAACTTCACTCATGCATAAACTAACTAGGTTTTTAGTTTTATGTTCATATATTCTTAGTTTACTAATTTTATCATTAACCCAACACATATCTAAATCTAATTAATCGTATTCATGCATTTGCAATAATAATAAAATAAAAAAAAATCAAACAATAGAACTTATCTTTTTAGACAACTTAAACATCTTGATCTTTTTTACTACTCCTTCTCCTTAGTTCTTGAAGCTACTATGCTCATGATCTCCATCTTTTATCTTCTATTTCTCATTTAATCTACTTAAAATTGAGATTTTGGGTTTGATTTTGTTAGAAGAAAAGCAAAAGAAGAAGAAAAGAGAAAAGAAGGAATAGAAAGAGAAGAAGAAGAAAGATAGATAGATATAAAGGTGGCAAAAGATAAAGAAAAAGAGAAAGAAAAATCAAATAAAGGATTAGGTTGAGAAGATATTTATTAGTAAATGGCTATGGCTTAAACCTTTTAGATCAATATTTTAAACATCGAAAATAGTTTGAAATAAATTTAGAAATCTATATAATAAAAATTAATAACTTGGTTTAGAAATTTATTTCAGGAGTTTAATTTATACGAAATTGATATTTGGTTCGGGTTTGGACTCAAAAACTGATATGTTTAAACAAATAGATGAACTCAAAATTTATGGAGATTAAACAGATAAAATTTAGGTTGACATGGCTAAATCAAAGCATTTTATAAATTTATATAATTGAACTTGAGAATTTGTATAATTTGTAAATTGAAGGAAAAAGGGGTTCGATTTGATGATTGTAAAGAATTGAGTAATTCAATTCATGAAATATACTAAAGCTTGAGGTTGACAAATTTACTAAACATTTACATTATTTGTTTAAGGGTCTAAAAACTTACAAAACACTTTAATTACATATTGGAAAATTTGGAGAATTAAAATAGAAGAAAAGAAGTTGAAATAAATGATTGGGAAAAATTCAACACTCTTATTCATTTGATAATTTGAAAGAAAAGGAGTTCTGATTAAAGGTGATTGAGGTGATGATGAAATTTGATTTGTTGCAAAAATAATTGAAGTAAATAGACTAATTGAAAATGAATAGAATTCAAATTTGATAGGTAGAGAAAATCAAAGATTTGGATTGATGAAATGTGTAATTCTGTAATTGTAGCAAATAGATAGATGGAATGAAATATTTTTGGTTCTCAAATTTTAATAAAATCTATTTACAAATTTGATTATATTAATCTATCTTATTACATCCTATAGTTTAATTTACTTGATTTATTTAAACTATCTGAGTTTAAATTCTAGTTTAAAATTCGACCATCTATTATTTTATTCAATTATAACTATGTAGATACCCCATTTTTGCCCATATAAGGTTTCAATTTATAGTAAAAATTAATATTATATTATGCTCATAAATTAAAAAAAGTAAAAAATAAAAGAAATCATAACAATAAATATATAGGAAAAAAAGGGAAGATAATAGGATAAAAGAGATAAAAAAACAATAAATAAATAAAAAATAATAAATAAATTTTTTTAGGCTTGATATAATACTAATTTTAACTATAAATTTGTCTAGACTCAATTAAATAGCCCATATAATTTGGTTTATTAAATGGGCCTATTTTGGAAACCTTAAATTTTTTTTCCGTGCAAAGCAGAGCAAGGCACAAACCAACAACCTATATGGAGAAAGTCAGTGGCATGCATAAAAGAGATCTGGGTTTAATTCTGTGAGCAACAACAGGAGAATCATAGAGAGAAAAAATAACACAGATAGAAAAATTCCATACAAAAACAGCAAAATCACTTTCTAAAGCACAAATCTGGAGTTACATCTTGAATCTTCAAATCACTCGAAATCATTGGAATCAGCTCCGACCTAAGTCCACCACCGCCATCACCTTTGGGAGTTTCTAAAGCACTCATGGTCATTATCGTGTAGAACCAAAGCTAAAGGAGTCTTTAATTCCTCAATTCTAGTTTCTCTAGGTGAGCTTCGCCATCTTAAACCATTGGAATCACTGGAACAAACATCGCTGGACATTTACTCTAACTTGCAACTTGAACCCGCCAGCATGACTCGACTCCGTACCTCCGATTTTGTACCGTGCCTGCAGACTTTCCACGCCCAAGTAAGTTGCTTGTCTTTCATTTTTTTTTATTAATTTACTCAAATAAAAAAGGAACAAGACAGAAAAAAGGAAAAAAATATATATATATATATATATAAAAGGAAAATAATAAAAAGAAAATAATAAAGTTAATGGTTTTTTCAAATAAGATATCTTCGTATAAAAAATAATCTAAATAAAAAGAAAAATAAGAAAATAGTAAATAGAAATGAAGAGTTTTGGCACGTAGAAAATTATACTTTTAAAAAAATGAAATTGATAGTTTATAGGATCTCTAACTCCTAAAAATCCATTTTTTACTAAAGAAATAAAATTTAAGAAATTTATAGCGACAAGAGTTCAAAAGATAAAAGGAATCAACAAATTAAAGTTTAAAAAAAAAAAAAGAACTACATATTGTCTGATCTCGATTAGTAGGTATGTAGGCATCTCTAGGGCGACATGAAATATGTAAAAATTATTTTTTATTTCTTCACATTCTTTTGTAAATATTGAAATGATTACTAGTTGTGAATACCAAATGATTTTGTCCCGGTTTTGTCAATAAAATTGCAAATATAGATATTCATGAAATTTGATTTTTTTTTTTTAGCATTAAAAGGAAAAATTTTAAGTAGTAACCATATGGTTTTAATAGGGTAGCCCTTGAATCCAAAAATCTTTGGTTTATAAAATTTGGTTCTAAATCGAATTTTTCATAGACTAGAAGCTAAGTTAGGATTAACCAACCCATTAATCCTAACTTATAATTTTTCTCGATTCTGATCAGGTGGTGACTCCAAAACGTTTTCAAAAATTAAAATTTTCTTTTAATTCCTAGTCGAGGATTTGTATCCAATGGGTTAGGGTTTGGTACAAATCGAATTAAAAGAAATTAAACCAGAGATGAAAAATCTAGGCTCGATAACCATCTTATTTAAATTAATGAAAACTTAAGGTATTTCACAAGACACCTCACAAGCATCAAAACATATTTTAGCTTCTTTTGTTCTAAGATCAAGTTCTAAATCAACTTGTCTCCATGATATTTAGTATTCATCTTACTTTATCATGCCCAATTCTTTACAGAGAGAGCAAAAGCAATCCTCACTTAAGGGTTCTGTAAAAATATCAACAATGTGATTTTTTGTATCAACAAATTCCAAGCTAATATTATTATTTAAAACATGATCTCTAATAAAATTATATCTAATTTCGATATGCTTGGTCCTAGAGTATTGGATTGGACTTTTTGTTAAATTGACAATGCTAGTGTCATTGCATCGAATTGGGACATTTTCATATTTTAATTCAT
Organism: Combretum micranthum; assembly: GCA_024138025.1. Taxonomy (NCBI): domain Eukaryota; kingdom Viridiplantae; phylum Streptophyta; class Magnoliopsida; order Myrtales; family Combretaceae; genus Combretum; species Combretum micranthum. The sequence goes on along the minus strand of JAMXBD010003112.1, from coordinate 12,794 downwards.
AATCCTGTACAATTTGTTTCAACCATAAAACTTGTGCACAACAGTTATTGATGGCTACATACTTAGCTTCGACAGTTGAAAGTGCAACTGAATTTTGCTTCTTTGAGTGCTAAGATATAGAGTTTCCAAGATAGTGGCATGTGCCACTTGTGTTTTTCCGATCAACTTTACATCCAGCAAAGTTAGCATCAGAGTATCCAATTAGATCAAAAGAACTAAATTTTAGATGCCACAAGCAATTTCAATAGTGCTTGCAAGATACTTAAGTATGCATTTTATTGCATTCAAGTGTGATTCCTTTGGGCAAGATTGAAGTCATGCACGTACGCATATCAAGAGTATGAAGCTATTAGAAATAATAAGCTACCTATCATGTTTCTATATAGTTTTTCACAAACATTTTTGCCATTTTCATCTTTGTCAAGTTTTACACCTATGCTCATAGATATAGGTCTGATTTTACAATTATCCATTTGAATCTTTTCAAGAGATTTTTGGTATATTTAGATTGATTGATGAAAGTTCCATTTTCATATTGCCTCACTTGGAGACTAGAAAATAATTAAGTTCTCCCATCATGCTCATTTCAAATTCATTCTTCACGCATTCAACAAATTTATTTATAAGACTAATGTTAGTAACTCCAAATACAATGTCGTCCACATAGATTTGTACAATCAATGTGTCTAACTTGTGAATTTTTTATAAAAAGAGTTGTATTGGTTTTTCCTCTAGAAAATTCTTTGTTTAAAAAGAAACTACTAAGCCTTTCATACCAAGCTTTAGACCTTATTTGATACCATAAAGAGTTTTGTTTAATTTGTAAACATAATCAAGGAATTCATTATTTTCAAAACTCGGGATCTGTTCTCGAAAATCGATCCCCAGGACTCGAAAGTAGAATAATATTTTATAGGACTCTTTAGAACCAAAATTTAATAAGGAATTCAAAAATATAATTATAATAATTTTTTCGGTTTATAAAAATTACAGTTATAGCTTTTTTATCGTTTTCATTACTACCACTAATTTAATTGTCTAATTTACTTTTTTATTTCTAATCATACTATTCATCAAGTCAACCACCCATACCCTATTCTTACATCCTTGCAACATGTCCTTACAACGTTACGTCATATTCCTTATAATTTACTTTTTCAATACATTTTTATTACTTAAATTACTTAATTAAATTTTGAAAAATTACACAAAACAAATCTACATCCCTCTCTCTCTCCTACCCGCTCCAAATCGGCGCCCTCCCCCCTTTGTCCTCTCTCTCAATTGTTTTATTTTTCTTCATTTAATTATCTACACAAAACCCTAATCCATTTTCCTATATAAACACTTTTATACCTTTACACTTTCACTTTCTTTCTTTTTCTCCAAAACAAACCTTTGAAAATTTTTCTCTCCTCTCTCTCTCCTACCTTACCGTGAGCCCCCTCACACACCCACACACACACATATTTCCTTCAAGTTTCTTGTTGCAAACACTAAATAGGCAATAGATCTAAACCCTACCACAAATAAAACATGTAATGACAAAATCATACATGTGTGGTTCCACCAAAAATCCCATGAGCTTTATGCAAAGGAGGTGGAAACACTTGAACATGATATTTTTTCCATCACGATGTCGTTGATCTTTTCCTTAAAGTTGTTTTACTATTATTTTGCTATCTTATTGCTCTATATTGTTCATATTGATATTTTCGTGCATATACTCTACTACTAACCTCATCTCCATAATATTCATCATGCATTTGCATCCATGACATGAATGATATAATTGATCCATTTGTTCTGAGTACATAAATGCCATAGATATTTGTCTTATGTACATAAAGGACTTGTAGTAGTATGATAATAATGAGAATATGCCAAAAAGTTCAAGACCTATATTAGTTTCAACAAAAATAATTTTTGGAAATTCGGATAGAAAAAGACACCTATTTTGAAAACCTCTTTTCTAACTCCAAAGTGAAGATTTTATATTAAAAATGAAGAGCTTATGGGATTGGTATCATAAAGGAATGATTTTGATAAGTTAAACTTAGTTTTACTAAAAAATATTTTCAAAATAAGAAAAAGGTTACAAAAGTTAAGTTAGAACTTGTTCAACCCCAACAAGAACTTGAAATTCGTAACTGGGGTGAGTTGCTAAGTAAACACCTATTTTCCAACCCTAAAACAAGAGTTTTATTAAGGAAATGAAGGCCCTAAGGAGTAGGTTTGATTAGGACTTAATTTTAGAAAAATCAAATGAGTTTTACCCAAGAAACAATCTCAAAAACAAATCACAAAATTCGGATTTGGAAATGACCCCTACTTAAACACCTATTTCCAAATTCCAAAATGAGGATTTTAATAGAAAAATAAAAGCCTTAGAAAATAGATGTAGTAACGACTTAATTTTGACAAGAATAAATGGATTTTATCAAAGTATAATCCCAAAACAAAGGAAGGGTTTCAAAACATAAATCAAATACTATTTTTGTTCCTTATAATTTTGTAAAACTCGTAATTAGGTAAAACCTCTATTTAAACATCTATTTTCCAACTCCTAAATGAATAATTTTATTACAATAATGAAGGCATTAGGCATATAGGTCATCAAGGCTTTATTTTAGTAGAAACAAGGGTGATTTAGCAAGAAATAAAACTAGTTTTTCTAAGACAAGTATTCTCGAAATTTTTGCAAAGTAAAAGCTTTCTAAAATTCTTTTTAATCAAATATCATCAAGAACATACATATAGATAGCCCATAGCATGTCATTCATGATAATAACTTTTTGATATTGCATGTACATTTAATATATTTGGTAGAAACAATGTAAATTTCACAAAACAATTTCGAAAATGCGATTTTTAGCTACTAATAAGAACTGATCCGATTTTTCCAAGACCTAAAAGTTTTCAAAACTTAGTAATAAGATCATAAATAGATAGCTCTTTCGAAGTAGATAGAAATCAACTACTTATTTGCGAAATTCCGAGTTAAAATGACCAAGTTATGGCCGTTTTAAGTTGGGATTTCCATTTATTACGAAAATTACGAACTTAAAAGTTTTTGTTTAATAAGTTGAAATTAGTTATGATTAGAAATACTCATTTGGGTATTTCTTTCGCTTAGATTTGTTTAGATGGCTTCGAATAAGAGGATTTCTTACCCCCGGATTACCACGAATAGAGACTGGTATCCATGACTGATTGAGTCATACTTCCTATTTACTATTCCGTATTGTACTTGTAAATTATAGTTGCACTAGAATGATAGGCAAAGATAAAAATTGGAAATGCATGATGAGTAATTATGGAATTACGTATGCTATCTTGGTGTATTGAGAAAAATGTGCTAAGTATATCAAAACCAGGTGATTAATTGATGTATGTCTATATGCTATGATTATGAGTGTTTGCAAATTGATTGGTCGCCTATTAAATTGCATTAATGATTATCCGGTTTAATATGTAATATGAACATAATCACTTCACGATGGGGATGGTGTATTAATCATTTCTCGTGATCCATAAATGGTATGAATGAAATGGGTTGCCCATGAGCCATAAAACGATATAATTGATGGGTTGCCCGTAAGCCATAAAACGGAACAGTAATTCAAGGTAGTACCACATGATTCGTAATCTGCTAACCCTGAATGAATGGCATAAATCCATTCAACATATGATTTCCAGTTGATCATATGTCTTGTTTGCCCATGTGGTTATTACATTTCATATGGATGATTAAATCAACTTGTTTGTATGTGTGTAATTATAGGATATGTGTACTCTACAAGTATTTACTCACTAAGCTAGCTTAGCTTGTACCCCACAGCTTTTTTTGTTGCAGTTCCCGTACCTATGGTTGCATCCGAAGACTTGGCCAACTTAGGTAAAGCAAAAAATAGGAGTTTCCCTTAGAAGTTTATGTTTAGATTTGTATAGACTTCCATAAGAAACCCTAAATGCTCGGGTTGTTGTCAAAAACATATACCTGGACTGATTATTATTTTGCGGGGGAATGCCCCTTAGTATTTTGTAAATGATGCTAAGATATCTATGGTTTATATTTTTATGCTTGTTTTATTAAGTTAAACTATCTATCTCCAATTACACAAGTATTCTATTGTCGTAAGGGAACGCCATGCATCTAATACAAGACTTTTGAATAACTGTGTCAGTGATTCCTAAGACTTATTTAGTATGTGGTGGACTGTTACGTTTGGGGTACCCTTTGGGGCATGATAGAAGTGACCTGCTAGAAGTGCAAAGGGAAGCACTACCCAAAGCATTTTCCCTAATTACAGTATAAGTATTACTTCTATGGAAGCCCACATCATAAGATCATCAATTGTAAACCTCGAGAATTTTTCATCCTAGTAAAAATAGACAGAAATGTAAATATAGGAAATAGATGATTAATATTAAACTCAATAAAGACTCTAGAATAAAACTATGAGTAGTAGTGAGCTTGAATATAGTTTCAAATCTTAAAACAAATTTTTCTAGATAGTGTTAAATACTACTAATAAAATTTCATAGTGGATATCAAAAACTCAAGATATAAGAATAACTTGGTTAAGATTTTAAATGCGATAAAGAGTAAATAACCAATTATGCGTACAGTTAGAAAACGATAACTTAAAGATAAATTGTTAGGGTTATAAATACACAATAAAAACATAAATAGATCTATAACTAATAATTTAGACTCCAAATAAATATTTGGATCACACCATTGTTTTAATTAGAGTATTTTTAAACTATTAGAGCCTAAAACAAAAATTTGTCTATTAAGCTTAGAAAACCCTAATCGGGTGAGCTAAAACCCTAAAAATAATTAATCACGTAAATTTTAAACCCATAGTTAAACTTAATAACAACCTAGAAAATTTGTAGAAACTTTATATAAATTTTGGAAATAGAACTCCTACGTAACTATCATATTTATACCCGTTTAACTTAATAAACTATCCTAAAATTTAGATAATTTTAAACTAACTAATAAATAATATTATAACAATAATGGGGTAAATTTTGGCGCAAGTGGAGATCAATATACGGTTGGGATTTTCTTGAATTCCTCCACCCGAATTCTTCAAAGAAAAAGGAGACCAAATTATAATGAAAGTCAAAGAAAATGAAGATGAAACCAATGCAAACCAACCAACTCAACAAAAGCAATTAATGCATGAAGAACCCATGCAAAACAACCAATTTCGAAGGAGAAATTTTTCCACTACAGCTGAAAATTCAAGAATAAGAGTTGCTTCATTTCCTCCTTTTTGCTTATAAATAATACACCATAATAAACAAACAAACAAAACACATAAAGAACACCAAAACAAAGCCAACGACTCTCTCAAATCATAGCCAAATTCATCCCACTTTCCAACCATCAAAACTCACCCAATTGATACTCCATAAACAAGCTACGATAGGGAACTAGCGAAGGTAAGTTAAATTCTTTTTTAGTTAGTTATATGTTAACATTCTAGCTTAAACAATGTTTTGTTAATCCTATGTTCAAAATAAACTCAAGAATAGAGTTTAAAACATCTATATCAATCTCAATAAGGAAAGCTTTGATAAAACCTTAGTTACACTCTTTATATTCAAAAAACAATGATTATGTAAATGTCGATATGTTGTAGGATGATATATGTATGTATATATATATATATAATGTAAAAACACTTAAGAATCATTTAAAAACAAGTTGGACGTGGAAAATCATAAGAAAATTGATAAAAACTCGCATGGAAGATAATCCGTAGAAGAGCACGGCTTGTATACGAGGAGTTCACCACCTCGTGTTCCTCTCAACTTTCCATTTTCCACGAGTCCGTGTTTCTAAAATTACAAGACTGGTACACGGTCGTGTATCAAGCCGTGTTCCTCTCGACTTACATATAAAAAAGATAAATATAAAATAAAATGAAATAATAATAATAATAATAATAATAATATCTGTTTTATTTATTACGAATAAAAATAATAATAATTACTACTACTACTACTACTACTGCTGCTACTACTACTACTACTACTACTACTATTAGTAGGAGCATTATTGTTATTATTACTAATGTTACCATTATTATTAATATTATTAATGATATTGTTATCATCATCAATGTTGTTGTTGTTGTTATTAAGATTAATATTATTATTGTTATTGTTATGAATATTAATGTTAATATTATTAAATATATTTATTAATACTAATATTAATTATTATATCATTATTGCTATTATTAATATACTTTACAAATAAGAATAAATTATGATAATGATTAAAAATCAACTTATATGAGTGTAAATATATAAGAATAAAAATTTAAAATAAGCTAAAATATCAAACAACATGATTTCTAAAATGGTTAGGCAATAATATAAAGATAAATCAAGAGAAACACGATGAAACTAAATGATAGAAAATAAATATTAGTTACTATATAGGTAACTAAAGAACAATTAAGTAATGATAATAGTAATAATAAGATATCAATCTACTAAAAAAAAATTTTACAATTACCCAATAAAAATATATAGTTATTAAACAAGATCAGAAAAGCAAATGAAAATAAATGTTAAATGATAATTGTTATCATAGGACCATTAGATAACCGAAATAGTAATAGAAAGAAAACTAAATATCAATATAGAAGACTTAGACACTCATGGGAGTTTATTTATATAATTTATGTTGTATTGATGAATATATTTATTCATCTCAATAGGTGACCTTGATACACTTAGACCATGACTTGTCACTTCTAGAAATTTAGCTCCGGTAAGAACTTCAAGACTAGAGGTTCATGGGAGATTATGGGATAAGTTATTTACTTTTATTTTTAGTCTAAGTTAGTTAGTATTTAAATTAAAAGTTATGTATTTAGAAACTTTTAGAAAGACAATATGGTTTGTAATTTTATATTCAAGCTCTGAGATGATAGTTATTTACTAATTTATGGCTTACATGTATTTGTCATTTCTTATCAAAGCAACTAAAAGATCCTGTTGTTTGAAAACATGTTATTCTCTGAAGGTAATCTAGTGATAGTATTGCGTAGCTTGTTTACTACTACTAGGGTTGCCCTCAGGGCGTGACATCAATTGTCTTAAGAAGGCGACCACTGTTTACTTTGCTTGCAAACAAACTGGACACTTGCCAATGAATACCTACGAAGGAAGAATTCCTTATCTAGACATCCAATTCAACTAGAAGATCCACTTTAGTAAAGAATAGGAACAGAATGACAATGAGAACCCACAGATTCGATGCAGGGAATGAGGATCTATTATAGGGACAATGGGTATGTAAGGAGATGGATGATGAAGGAGTTGAGCTTGTTGACTCGAAGATAATGATGGCCATGATTATGGACTGGTCACAGTTTAGCCTTAAACCTTAGCTTTGTGATTCTTTTAAATTTCTTTGAAAAGTAAGAAATTAAGATAGAAATGTAGACTATATTACTTGGTAGTTAGAAATTTAGAAATGGTAGTAGTGTCTACAATATTTATCTAGATTTGGTAATCCATGCATGTTGAACGCATGAAATATACAAGTAGCTAACCAAACCGCCTTCGCATTGTTTGATACGTCGTCACACACTCGTTTATCACCATTAGTTTAGCCAAGAAAATCGAGACTACCCATAGCTACTACCTCCTCTAGCTTCAGAGTAAAGACCCCCATGAGTAGCATTGTGACAACTAGAGAAGTGTGAAGGATTATCCTTTAGAGATACATGTACACCACTCCAAAGGTGACTTGATAGTATTGGAAATGAGCAAGTATGAGATGATACTAGGAATGAGTTGTTTAATGCTTACGAAAGCCATAGTAGAGTGTCAGAAGAAGAGGGTGAACTTTATGGATCAAAATGGAAGAAAAGTTGTGTTTGTCGATAAAACCGTGCTTGCAAGAGAACAAGGGTTAAGTTCATTCAAGTTGATAGAGAAGGAGAATGTGAAGGAACTTATGTACCATGTTAATACGATAGAGGAGGAAAAAGATAAGCCAACAGTAGATAACATACCCATCATCAAAGAATTTCTAGATGTTTTTCTGGATGAGTTACCTAGTTTACCACCTAAGTAGGAGTTGACTTTAAGATCAACTTAGTACCAAAAACTGAACCTATATCCAAAGCCCCTTATCGAATGGTGCCAATTGAGTTAAAAGAGTTGAAGAAACATTTGTAGGAGTTGTTGGATCAAGGGTTTATCCACCAAGTGTTTCACCATAGGGAGCCCTAGTGCATTTTGTGGAAAAAAAAAAGATGAAACCATGAGGCTATGCATTGATTACCCCTAAACTCAGCAAAGTCACTATTAAGAAACAAGCACCCCCTCCTGAGAATTAGCGACCTTTTTTACTAGCTTCAAGGAGCAAGCATGTTCCATGCATAGACTTGCAATTAGGATTCCACTAGCAGAGGATAAAGCCGGAAGATGTACCCAAGACTACCTTCTGAACTTGGTATAGACATTACGAGTTTTTAGTGATGCCATTTGGTCTAACGAATGCACCTGTTGCTTTCATGGACTTGATGAATTGAGTTTACAAGCATTGCTAGAAAAACACATAATAATCTTTATCGATGACATCATAATCTATTCAACCACGTGAGAGCAACATGAGGAGCACTTATGGATGGCACTACAAACGTCAAAAGAACATAAGTTATGTGCTAAGCTGTCTAAGTGGACTTCTGGTTGGATCAAATATCCTTTTGGGACATGTAATATCAGGAGCAGGCATATCGATAGATCTCGAGAAAACTAAGGCTGTAATTAAATGAAGTAACCAAAGACAATGATAGAAGTTAGGAGCTTTCTTAGACTAGCCGCTATTATAGAAAGTTTGTAAGGATTTTCTCCATAATATCTAAGCCTTTGACTCAACTTACGAAAAGAATGATAAGCACATGAACCGATAATAAGAAGAACAAGTTTCCAAAGCTCAAGTAACGACTTGTTTCTACACCAATCTTAATGTTACAAAATCTCCAGAAACCCTATACTGTACATAGTGACGCACCAAGAAATGGTCTTGGATGGGCTAATGCAAGACGGAATGCGATCACATACACTTCACAATAGTTGAGACCACATGAGCAGAATTATCCGACGCATGATCTCAAGTTAGTCACCGTCATTTTTGCGCTTAAGCTATGGAGGCATTATCTCTATGGCCAAAGATGTGAAATATACACGGATCACAAAATCCTCAAATACCTACTCACATAGAAAGAGTTAAATATGCGATAAAGAAGATGGTTAGAACTTATTAAATACTACGACCTCGAAATCAACTACTGTTTGGGTAATAAATGTCATCACTAATGCCTTATGCCACAAGAATCATGGAGGGGTCTCCACGTTGCTTACGAATCAAAGAGAGCTGATAAGGGAGTTTGAAAAGTGAAACATCAAGTTTGTAGGACAAGATATAGAAGTAAGATATGTAGCTTAATGATGGAGCCGACTTTAGTAGAATGCATCAAGGAAGTGTAATGCTACAATGATGTGATCTAGAAGATTAAGTATGAAATACAAGAGGGAGATATACCAACTTCGTGATAGATGAGGAGGATGTAATAAGGATGAAGGAAGATTATGTGTACCAAATAACGCTGAGATGAGAAAGGAAACCTTGAAAGAGGCCATAACTCAGGCTATATGATACTTCTTGGAGGAACCAAGATGTACCAAGATCTTAAGAGGCACTATTGGTGGAATGGCAAGAAGAAGGACGTAGCTGATTTTGTGATGAAATGTTATGTCTGCCAACAAGTTAAGATAGAGCATCAAAGGCTGGAAGGACTACTGAAGTTGCTGACCATACCAGAATGGAAATAGGATCAAATCACGATGGATTTCGCATGTGATTTGTCAAAAACATCAATTGGTATAATGCTATATGGGTTATAGTAGACCGCCTCACCAAATCGGCATACTTCATACCCATCAACATGACACATTCGATGGACAAGCTAGCTAGGTTATATATAAAAGAAATAGTATGCTTACATGGAGTACTAGCTGGAATTATGTTGAATTGAGATCCAAGATTCAAATCTAAATTCTGGATGAATATATAAAAATGCATGGGAACCAAGTTGCACTTTAGCGCAGCATACCATGTCATGACCGGGGGTACCTTAAACGTGGTAATCCATAGTACATAATATTAAAGCTTAGAAATGACTACTTTAGTCATGCAAAGCTTCCATATCATGCACAAGGTGGACATCACAAAAAAGAAAACGCATCGAAGTAGCGTAATTTATATTATAATAATTATAGTAAAACACAAGAGAAATACTTATCAGTAAAATTTTAATTCTTAGATTTTGCAATTGTGAAATTTAATTAAAAAAATCATGATTTTATATTTATTTTGAGTCAATGAATATTTCATTTTTTTATAGTAAACTCTTTTAACTAATTATTTTTCAAAACTTGAATCTTTATGTGGTTGTGAAGAGAGGTTATTCTAAGTTGTATTATTTAAATGTTTTAAGTTTTAGCATATAAGAAAAATTAAGTGAATTAGCTTGTTCCAGATTTTTATTCTCATAATAACTCTTTCTCAAATAATAGTTTTTCAACAAATAGACTTTTAAGGGGTTAGAAGAAAATTAAAATTTTTGGTTTGTTACAAGTGGGTGTCTAATTATTATAACTATTATTTATATTTCCTTAACTTCATAAAAATGAATTTTACTTCTTAAAATTTTTTGTTGTATACGATTTTTTTTGTAAGTGAATTTAACTTGTGAGTTGATTTTTAAGTTGTGTTTAGAAAAATTGTTTTTTTATGTATTCATCAAAATATTGGCATATGCTTTATAAATAGTTTTTAAGAAAAACTTGCATAACGAAGGATTATCAATATTAGAAATTATGATAAATTTATTTTTATTTTGGAAAGAGCGTAGTTGAACAATTATCCTAAGTCTTATCGAAAATTCTTTCTAAGTATTGAAAATCGATTTCTTGAGAGTTTAGCCTCATTTTTATAAAAGAAAGATCCATATCATCATTGCATGAATATAAATTCAGTAGTTATATTAGAGATAAATTATAAACTTATGTAGAAAAAAAAAGAATAGAAATCAATTGAGCAAATATAAGGACAAAATACAGAAGTCTTAGCTTGTTATCAAGACTTCTCGGAACTTAGAAATGGACAAGTTCCATGAGAACAAGAAAAGCAATAAAAAAAAATTACGAAAGTCTCAATTTATTTCAAGACTTCTTGAGACTTAGAAATAGACAAGTCCCATATATAAGCTATGAGAGTCTTAGACTTTAGCAAGGCTTCGAGGACTTGAATATAGCTAGTCTCATCAATAAGCAAAGCAAATAAATAAGAAAATTAGGAGTCTTAGATTAATTTTCAAGGCTCCCCGGGACTTAGATTATGGACAAGTTCCCTCTATTTTGACTTGATTTAGGACAAGTCTAAGACTAGAAGTTGACTAATTTTATTTATTTGTATGAAATATAGCATTAATAAACAGTTAAGTTAGTGAGCTTTAAGCTCTATACTATATATACTTAGTAGCATATATAAAGTTAATATTAGAAGCAAGAATACAATTTAACAAATCATGAACAAGGAGTGAATATAACATGAACAATATGTTGTTTGCACATTTCCAATCCCTAGCATATGCTCATGGGGATTTTTATTTGGAAACCATAACACATTTTTTTCATGTCACATACATGAACTAAGGAGGAGGTTTAGAATAGTTACCTTAAAAGAAAAAAATGGAAATGTGTATGAGTGTGGGGAGAGAGAGATTCACGTATGTGCAGATAGAAGTGTGTAAAGAATGAAGGAGGAATGAGGTATTTTATAGGAAAATTGGTGAGGAATTATAGTTAATTAAATAAATGAAAAAAGAAAAGAAAAATAGAGGGCATAGAGAGAAGAGTGATCGGCCATTTAGAGGGAGACGGGAAGAAGAGGTGATTAAAAATTAATTTTAGTAAAGAAAAGTAAGTAAAATGTAAGAGAAGTTTAGTAAAAAGTATATTAGAAAAATAAATATAAAAAATAAGTAATGGTTTGTAAGAAGTAGATGTAAGATAAGTAAAGATAAATGAATAGTAGTAAACACTAATTGAATAGTAGACTTAGAAATAAAATACTGGTAGAAGAAAAATACACGTAACAAGCTATATCTGATATTTTAGAAGCCAAAAATTCTATAACTACTATTTTACAATTCCTTATCTCTGTACTATTCTAAATTAGTTTTTGGAATGTTTCATTGTTTTGGTGCCGGGACCTTGATTTTGAAAACTCATCTCATTTGGGTTCGAACAAGTGAAATTTTTTACGAATATGATCTTTTAGGCTACAAGACATTATTTCGATCTATAATCTAAGGTTATATCATTTTTACTGTTTTAAGGTTTCTAGCGTGGTCTAGTAGGATCTAAATCTTCTAGATCTTAATAAGGACCGAGGTTGGCTTTTAGAGTTCTGTTTCAATTTCGGCCTTAAGATTTATCATAAGATTTGTTAGTTCTCTCATTATTGATTTTTGTAACAAAGGATTAAGTAATTACTAACAATTTTATTAAGTGGTGCAGTATTTAAGTATAATCAAAGTTGGTTTATGAAAATGTTTCAAAAGAGATTCAATTCATAAAGTATTTCAAAAAGTGTTTGGAAAGTTTTTTAAGAACAAATGTAGTCACTCATTGGTTTACAAAACTCATATAACGATCATAAAGTCAGTCAGAGGATATAAATG
>JAMXBD010003111.1:0-139421 GCA_024138025.1 Combretum micranthum | reverse complement strand
TCCCGGAACTAAGAATGGACTAGTCCCAAAATAATAAGAAAGAAAGAAATGTTGTTTCGACTGGATATGGACAAGTCTAAGACTAGAAAAATTAGTCTTAAAATAGCATGAAATAAATAAATTACAAAACATGAAAATAAATAAATAACAAGTCGGCTTATATGCTCTAAAGATATATATATTATAAAATATTTTAGTTAGATATGAATAAGAAGTTTATCATAATAATAACAAAATAACATTAATAACAACATAATAAAAGCATAATAAGATAATAAAATAGGAATTTCATGTGCAAGAACAAAACATGAACATGTTGTGCTTTTACTACTAATGTGAGTTTCAAAACAACACCATAGTCATGTTAAGTTACATGACATGGGTAAACTAAATGGTTGAATGAAGTTTTACCCAAAGTGTTTATGGTGTAGGAAGAAGGTGGTAAATGTATGGTTATGTGGTTTGTGAGAAATGATAGTTAGATTGTGTAGAGAGAAATTTTGTGAGTATTTGGTGAAAGAGAGTTTGGTAGAGGAAAATTTTGTGGAGAGTATTTGTATAGTGAATTTGAGAGAGTTTTGATAGTAAAATGAGTTGTGTGAAAGAATGAAGGAGGAGTGAGGTATTTATAGAGTTTTGGAGTAAAAATTAGATGTAATTAAATTAATTAAAAAAGATAATAATAGAGAGTGAAGAGTGAGAGGGGGGTGGATGGCAAAGGGAGGAAAAAGAGAGAGAAAATGATTAAAAATTAATTTTAGAAGAAAATTGTAAGAGAAGTTTAGTATATATAGTGTAGAATTTTTATGGGAAGAAGAAATTGCAAGAAATAGGTATGTAGGTTATAAGAATAGGTAGTAAGAAAAAGTAGAGATAGATGAATAGTAAAAAAGTACTATGAATAGTAAACTAGACTGTAGACACCCAATTTTTGCTCAATTTAAGGCTCAAATTTATGATAAAAATTAGTATTATGTCAAGCTCACAAAAAAATAGTAAAAATAGATAAAAATAAAAAAATAGCACAAAAAATCAAAAATAGAAAAAATAAGAAGTAGTAAGGTAAATAAATAAAAAAAATGAGAGAAAAAAAAAAGACAAGGTGAAAAAAAAAATAGTGTGTCTTTTCCAAAATAAAACAAAAAAAAGAAAAAATACATTATTATTAAAAAAAATTATTTGGGCTTGATATAATACATATTTTTGTTATAAATTGTTCATAAAGATAATTAAACAAATTTTCAAAAATTATTTTGAATGAGCCTTAAAGTTTAAATTTGTTGAACCCAACCAAGCACAGGCCAATGGCCTAATGGTTAAGACCACTAACCCAGACCCAAGCCCAAGCCACAGATCATGGGTTCGAACCAGCTTAGAGGCATAAATTTTTGGCCTTTTGTCCTCATATTTTTTGGTTCGAAATCAACCCGACTCATCCACTTTGGATCATGATTTGAATGGATAATCTTTGTTTTTTTATTTTGAGGATAAGGATTCAATGTCGGCATGGGATATATTGGATTTGTATTAAATGTGTGCGAAAATCAAGCCTCGAACAGCCCTAATTTTTCAGTTGAAAATTGGGAAAATTTTCGAAAATCCGGAAAAATTGAAGAATCATCAATGGCGGCTGATCAAATTCAATGAATTTGAACGATTCAATTGATCCTATATAGAGATAGGATCGAATATTCGAGGATTTGATCATCAATTTCATCAGTTACGAACGAATCAAATTCCAATTTTCGGGAAATTGGGAAGTCATTAAATGCAATTCGTAACTGATCATCAATTTCATCAGTTACGAACGAATCAAATTCCAATTTTCGAGAAATTGGGAAGTCATTAAATGCAATTCGTAACTGATCATCAATTTCATCAGTTACGAACGAATCAAATTCCAATTTTCGGGAAATTGGGAAGTCATTAAATGCAATTCGTAATTGATCATCAATTTCATCAGTTACGAATGAATCAAATTCCAATTTTTGAGTTAAAATTTTTGCGAAAAATTGGGAAGTCATTAAATGCAATTCGTAACTAATCATCAATTTCATCAGTTACGAACAAGTCAAATTCCAATTTTAGAGTTAAATTTTTTGCGAAAAATTGGAAAACATTTAATGCAATTCGTAACTGAAATCAAACCATGGATCTATAAATAGGAATGATCCATGAACAAAAGGCATACAACAATTGCAAGGATTACTCAGAGATTCAAAGCATTCGAAAATTTTCGAAGTTAGGATTTAGAGAGAGAAAATCACAAATTTGAAGTTTTTTGGATCAAACTCGATCCAAATTGAGTGTTTAGAGAGCTTTAGGAAGTTGTTCTTAGTGATCTAGTGTTTTTAGATTGCTCAAAGGATCAAGATTTAAGCTCTGCAAATTTTCGAATCTCAACCGCCGACAAACCCAGGAGCCTCGAATACCACCACAGGCGGCCGACGAAGCCTTTGAAGGTCACGCCACCGTCTTCTTCACCCGACTAGGGAAATCCAACCCAAAGATCCGACCCGAAGTCCGGCCGAGATCCGAAGTCCAATCCGCTTTTAGTCGAGGTCCAAGCCGTGTGATGGTAATCTCATTTCACTGTCATTCCGAACCAATTGCAAGCGATCAATTCACTCCTGGGGGAAGAAAACAAATTGATTGTTGGTCTCAGTCTACCCGCGCAGTCAATAGTCAACGGTCAACGGTCCACATCCAGATCAGCGTTCCAGATCTGATCCGAACAATTCAACGGTCTAGGTGAGTTTGGATTAAATTTTTCAATCTAAATTATTTTCATATAGCATTAAATTAGCTATGAAAATAATAATCAAAGTTTTTCAATCAAATTATTTTCATATAGCATAAATTAGCTATGAAAATAATCATCCAAAAGTTTTCAATCAAAATATTTTCATATAGCATTAAATTAGCTATGAAAATAATCATCCAAAAGTTTTGAATCAAAATATTTTCATATAGCATTAAATTAGCTATGAAAATATTCAATCAAGTTTAATCAAAATTGATTTTTCATGTAGCATTAAATTAGCCATGAATTATCATAAAATGATTTTAAAGAAAGATGATTTTGGACTTAGAAAAATTGCATTTTCATGAAATGAAAATCAATTGATTAGATCATAGAATCATAAAAAATGGTTTCGTAAAAATTCAAAATTTAATGAATTTAAAGTGAAAAGAGTTCAAAAATTAAAATTGATCAACACACTAAGGTTCTTTTCAAAAGAACTACGTTTTGTCTGATCTCGATTAGCGAGTACGTAGGCACCTACGGGGCGACAATAAAAATGGAAAAAATGTTTTTGTTTTTAATATTGTGAATAATTATTTTGTAAATATAAGTTTTTTTTTTTTAAAAAAGGAAATATATTTGTTGATATTCATGTTCTAAAAAAAATTGAATAAAAAATAAAAATGAAGAAAAATACATAAAAAAAAAAATGAATGATTTGATTTGTAAATATTTGTGTTATAATGTTTCACTTGGATATTTGAGCATGAAAAGGATAAATTATGAATTTGAAATTCCAAAAGTGGTAACCGATTTGATTTTAATAGGTTAGCCCCCGAATCCATGATATCTGGTTTTTAAAAAGTTTGTTTTTTTTTTAAATCAAATTTTTTCGCAGACTAGTAGCTAAGTTAGGATGAACCGACCCATTAATCCTAACTTTTGTTTTTTTTTTTTTCCGATTTATATCGGGTGGCGACTCTAAATCATTTTCCAAAAATTTAAAATTTCTCTTAACCCCTAGTCGAGGATTCATGTTAAATGGGTTCGGGTTTAATGTGAATCGAGTTAGGAGAAATGAACCAGATAGTGGAAAAATCCAGGCTCGACATAGACAAATAAAACATTGATGTAATAAAAATACGCGTATAAATGCGATATCAATAATTTTTCAGTTACTGAAAAATTATAAAACTAATATTTTTGGAAACCTTGTATCTTTACAAGTCTATTGGTATTAGTGGAATATTTTTGTCATCCGAGGCACTGTTTTTAAAAAATGATCCCGTTCGGATCCGAATGATACAAGAAATTTGTGAATATGATATTTCTAAGTTTCCTTATATTATTACAAACTATTATCAACAATTATTTCCATTTCGTTGTTTAGGGTTTAAGAGCACAAGATTACCAGATCTTAAACACTAGGGTTTGTTCTAAGCTTTATTGGCTTTTAAGGTTCTGGTTTGACTCTTAGCTTGTTGATTTTATTTGTAAGATTATAAAATTTTGGGGTTTTGTCTGTATTATATTTTTAGTTCGAAGTCTATGGTTTATTTCATTTTATTTGTGATTATTTAATATTTTTCAGTTCTCGGGATCGTTTAACCAAGTCTAGGGTTATCGGTTGGCTTAGTTTGGCTTTTAGTGAAAATTGAAAATTTTTATTCTAAAATTCATCATGGGATTTAAGGTATTAGTATTTCGTTGTTGAGCGTTATTTGGATATATAGTCTTGATTTGCGTTTTATGAATCGGATAGATGATTTGATTGGTGTATAGATATTGAATCAACCGATAGTTGGATATTCTATTTTGTTTTATGGGTTCTTTTTTTCTTAAGATTAAGAATTCTCGTGTTTGACCTTATTTAGAATTAGATTTTAACTTGGTTCGATTTTTAGGGTTTCAATTTTGGTTTTTGACTTCTAGGATTATTTTTTAAGAATTATGAAAATTTTAAGGGTTTACAGTAGTAATACGAGACCGAGTTCAGTAGGCTAATCCAATATGCCCCGGACTTGTACAAATACAGTGAGGAACTAAAGAGGTAAGTTTTTCTGAATGGCTTGGATAAGGACATGAGGATAAGACTTGAAGACTTTGACATCAAGAGTTTTAGGGAATTGGTTGAGAGAGCTCGGATTTTTGAAGGGGCCAAAAAGAGAAAGACAAAGGCTATAGAGAAGACACCCTTAGTGTTTGGGAGAAAGTTTCATGGGGGGTCAAGTTCAAGGTATCCTCAGAAAAGGTTCAAGTCATTCCCTGGCTTCAAGGGAAATACGAGCAGGGGAAATGGAGGAAAGTTCACCCTTAAGACCATAAGTTGCTGGAAGTGCAAGGGAAACCACTATCCTAAGAGGTGTCCGCAGCTGAGAGACAAGTGCTATTTCTGTGGTGATGCAAGTCACAAGATCTCCGAGTGTCCGAAGAAGGCCACCATTACCTGCTATGTCTGCAAGCAAGTTGGACATTTGCTAATGAGTGCCTACAAAGGATGGGTGAAGATCATCCTCAGTAAGACCCGGGAATGGGAATAGTAGAAGCCTTGGCAGCCATTTTGGATTGGCTACGCATGGCATGAGGATATATAATCTGGAGGGACAATGGGTTTGTGAGGAAGTGGAGGACTAAGAATGTGAATTTGCTGCCCTTGAGGAGGACAATGGCCAAGATTTTGGACTCGTGATAGTTTAGTCTTCCAACCCTTATTTCTGTTTTTAGTTGATTATGAACTATTTATGACTCAAAGACTAGGAAAGGATAACAAGTGTAGTAAGCTAAGATGAAGTTAGGAGAATAGATTAGAATGGTTTGGGATAGTAATTGGTCGTGTTGAATGCAGGACACATACTAGTAACTAAGACGACTGCTTACACCCTGTTCGACACTGGAGCCATATATTCATTTATCACTACCGGTTTGGTGAGACGAGTTGGATTACCAATAGCCACTGCCACCTCTGGCTTTTGTGTCAAGACTCCAACCAGAAGTGTTGTAACGACCAGTGAAGTGTTAAAGGACTGTCCGATAGTGATTCAAGGACATCACACAAGATGTGATTTGATTGTTTTGGAAATGAGTAAATATGAAGTGATTTTGGGTATGAGTTGGTTAACCTTCGCTAAAGCTATTATAGATTGTAGAAGGAAGAAAGTGGAGTTTAAGGATCTTGATGGGAAGGATGTTGAATTTAAGGGAGAAACAACAATTTTCGAGAGGAACTGAGTTAAGTTTGTTCGAACTACTTGTAGATGGGGAAGATGAGACCAAAGGAGGAAGTTCCTTTAGTGCAACGGAGAAGGAGGGAGAGTTACCTCGAGTTGAAGATTTACTAGTTGTTAATGAGTTTCCAGATGTTTTCCCTAATGAACTACCAAGAATACCCCCGAAGCGAGAGATCGACTTTGAGATCGATTTAGTACCAAACATGGAATCAATATCTAAAGCGCCTTACTGCATGGATCCAGCTGAGCTAAAGGAGTTAAAGAAACAATTACAAGAGCTTTTGGATCAAGAATTCGTAAGGCTAAGTGTGTCACCATGGGGTACACTGGTTCTATTTGTTAAGAAGAAAGATAGATCGATGAGGTTATGTGTGGATTACCAAGAGTTGAACAAAGTTACAATTAAGAATAAGTATCTTCTTCCTAGGATTGATGATCTCTTCGATCAATTACAAGGAGCAAGTATGTTTTCAAGGATCGATCTTCGATCAGGATACCATCAACTGAGAGTCAAGCCGAAAGATATACCAAAGACGACTTTCCGGATTCGATATGGACGTTAAGAGTTCTTGGTAATGTCTTTTGGGTTAATGAATGCTCCTGCTACTTTTATGGATTTGATGAATCGAGTATATAAACCCTTGTTGGATAAGTGTGTTATTGTTTTCATTGATGATATCCTTATCTACTAAAAAACGTGCGAGCAACATGAGAAACACCTACGCATAGCATTACAAACCTTAAGAGAACACAAGTTGTATGCTAAGCTTTCTAAGTATGACTTTTGGTTGGATAGGATTTCATTTTTGGGACATGTAGTATTAAGAGATGGCATATCTATGGACCCTGAGAAGATAAATGCAATAGTGGATTGCAAGCTACCTAAGACAATAACAAAAGTAAGAAGTTTTTTGGGTCTGGCTAGCTATTATAGGAAGTTTGTTAAGGATTTTTCTGAGATTGCTAAGCCCTTAACCCAACTAACCTAAGAGAATGAGAAGTTTATATTGACGGAAAAGAGAAACCAAAGTTTTCAAGAGCTTAAGCAAAGCCTTGTTTTCGCTCCAATCTTGGTTCTACCGAATCCCAAGAAGCCCTATACTGTTCATAGCGACTCATCAAGAAATGGTCTCAGATGTGTACTCATGTAAGATGGGAAAGTGATTTCCTACGCTTTGCGACTGTTAAGGCCACATGAGCAAAATTACCCTACAAATGACTTAGAACTAGCCGCAGTGGTGTTCTCCTTAAAGATATGGTAGCACTATCTTTATGGATAAAGATACGAGATTTATACCGACCACAAGAGCCTTAAGTATTTGTTCATACAAAAGGAGTTGAACATGAGACAAAGGAGATGGCTCGAGTTGATCAAGGATTATGACCTGGGGGTTAATTACTGCCTGGGAAGAGTAAATGTAGTTGTCGATGCCTTAAGTCGTAGGAATCATGGAGAAGTTACAGCTTTGCTTACTAAACAAAAGGAGTTAGTAAAGGAGTTTGAAAGATTAAGCATTGAGTTCATGGGAGGAAATACCGAAGTAGAGATAGCAAATTTAGTGATGGAACCTACTTTATTGGAAAGAATCAAGGAGGCTCAGTGCTATGATGAGATAATACAGAGAATAAAGAGGGAAGTTCAAGAAGGAAAATACACTGACTTCACGGTGGATGACAAGGATGTGATAAGGATGAGGGGATGACTTTGTGTGCCGGGTGATGAGGAGATGAGGAAGGAGATCATGAGTGAAGCTCATAATTTTGGGTATACGGTACATCCAGGAGGAATGAAAATGTATCAAGATCTCAAAGGACATTATTAGTGGAACGGAATGAAACGAGATGTGGCTGAATTTGTGTTGAAGTGCCCGATTTGCCAGTAAGTGAAAGTAAAGCATCAAAGGCCGAGAAGATTACTGAACTCTTTGCCAATACCGGAATGGAAGAGGGATCAGATTTCCATGTATTTTGTGTGTGGGTTACCAAAGACACCAACAGGACATGATGCTGTATGGGTTATAGTAGATCGGTTAACCAAGTCTGCTCACTTCCTACCAATGAGTATGACTTATTCTATAGATAAGTTGGCAAAGCTCTACATAAAGGAAATCGTTCGTTTACATGGAGTACTAGTTAGGATCGTATCAAATCGAGACCCAAGGTTTGTGTCCAAGTTTTGGGGGAGCATGCAAAAGTGTATGGGAACTAAGTTGCACTTTAGCACGGCATACCATCTTTAAACCGACAGACAGTCTAAGTGAACCATACAAACCTTAGAGGATATGCTTCGAGCATGTGTGATGGAGTTTAAAGGAAGTTGGGAAGCACACTTACCCTTAGTGGAGTTTGCTTACAACAACAGTTACCATTCGACAATTAAAATCCTACCCTATGAAGCTCTATATGGACGAAAGTGCAGATCCCCGTTATTTTGGGATGATGTGGAGAAATTGGTCCTTGGACTAGATCTTGTACAAGATGCCGCTGATAAGGTACGAGTCGTCCAACAACGAATGAAGGAGGTACAAGATCGACAAAATAGTTGGGCAGATTTGAAAAGGAGGGTTCTTGAGATCCAAATAGGAGATCATGTGTACTTAAAGGTAAACCCTATCAAGAGTATTCACCGAGTTCGCTCACAAGGAAAGTTGAGCCCCAGGTATATTGGTCCATTTAAAGTACTTGAACGAGTTGGAGAGTTGGTGTACCGCTTTCCTTTACCACCGAATTTGTTTGGGGTGCACAATGTTTTTCACGTATTCATTCTTCGAAAGCATGTAGCTGACCCAAATTAAGTTGTGGAATTGGAACCAGTACTGTTGAAGGAGAACCTCACTTATGAAGACCATTCGGTGCAGATTCTAGACCGAAAGGTTCAAACGTTAAGAAATAAGGAAATCATATATGTTAAGGTTCTTTGGAGGAATCACTCGCATGATGAGGCAACTTGGGAGGCAAAAAGTGAGATGCGGCAGAAATACCCCAGTTTGTTTAAGGAACTAGGTACATTTTTCAATTTTTGAGGATAAAACTTTCTTTAAAGGGGCTAGGTTGTAAACCTTTAATTTTTAAGGTAATTTCAAGCTTAAACGCTAAACTGGAAAGTCAACCGAAAACCGTAAGGCAACAAATCCTCAAGAAACCTTAGCAGTTTAGCTCCGACAATCTCGTATTCTTAAACTGAGAAGTCGAAATATGAGTGAAGAGTGTAGATTAGTTCGTAATAATATTAGGATGCTTAAAAATATCATATTAGTAAATTTTTGGCTTATTTCGAACCCGATCGGATACATACTTTGAAAAGCATGTCCCGGGGCTCAGGATACCAAGAGTATATCATTAGTGCCGTTAGACTCGTAATTTCATAAGATTTCCAAATATATCAGTTATATAATTTTTTTAGTAACTAAAAATATATGATATTGCGGTTTTACTTGTATTTTCTTTACTACCGGTAATTAATTTGTCTTCTACACTATCCATAGTACAATACTATACTATTCTACACTATTCACTATCTCTACTTTATCACTATTCATCATTACAAACTACCATACTTTCTTTTATTTAGTTTTTTCATTTCCCATACACATCTACTCATATCTACTTTACATATTATTACACTTAAATTACATAAAATAATAAAATAAGCCATTTTCCTCCCAAACCCTACATGACCGGTGCCCCATTCCCCCTTTATGTTATATCAATTTATTTTCATTTATTTTAATCTTTCAAAAATTCACTCTCATTTTTCTATAAATACCCCCTATCTCTTACACTCTTTACACCACTTATTAACCTAAAGTAACTGTGCCAAAATTACTACTCACAACACTTCTTAAAATTCTCTCCAAATCCTCTCTACCATCGTCTTTTCTACTACATAAAAACTATCTTCCATAAACACAAAAACCATATCTTTATACATACTCTACATACTAGTACTCATAACACCATAAATACAAAAACACTTTCTTTATCCTCTTTCCTATAACTTTTCTTTAGGTAATAAACCTTTCTCTTAAAAATCCCCCATGTCATGTAGCCTTATATGGCCATAGCGTATGTTTCTTAGGTTGAAAAACTAAAGAAACAACATTATGATCATGTTTGGTTCTTGTTGATGGAAATGTCATTATGCTCATACTAATATTATGCTACATGTATCTTGCCATATATATCTTGTTACATATATTGCCATATTGTTATTATACTTGCTCTTATGTTATTGCTTTTCAATATCTACTTTAATGCACTTCTTTTTTTTTTTTTTTCTTTCTTTTCTTTTCTTTCAGGATGGAAACTTTTCCATATCCCAGCAGCTAGTTCTCCCAGTACTTGATTATTTTATGCTCTACTTATGCTTTATTTAATCTTCTCTTATTTTTGTTATATGCTCATAAACATACATGATTCATGGACAAAATATTGTAAAGGCAAGATGAGACTAGGTTCTCAACATAAACAAAACTTTGATCTTAAGAAAATGACTAGATCTAAAAGCTTAACAAAGAAAGTTTTTGGAAAAAAAAAAAAAAAAAACTTAGAGATGAGATTATGATCTTGATATCATAAAGGACACAAATGGTTTTTCTAAAATAACAAGTTTTAAGACAAGATGAGGATAGCTCAAGAAACAAGTTTTGAAAAAGGAAATACTTTTCTCCATCTTTAATGGGTTACGGCATTTTCAAAAATTCAAAGGAAAAATTTAAAACAAAGTTCAAAGTATATGATTTGATAAAAGAGGTGTCTTTCAAAATTAAATAAAAGAGACCTTAAAAGTTTGCAAAGGAAAAAAAAATATAAATCTTAGTTTTACAAACATAAAAATCGCATCATATAAGTGTTGTTAGAACTAAAGAACTTTGCATAAACTTTAGTGATATAAATATAAGATTTTCACTCTTGAGACTTAAAAATAATGATCCTTGATTCTACAAATTTTCTTAAGAAGATTAAGACCAAGAAATCTTGTAAAACACTTTCAAGAAATAAGGGAGTTTTTCAAAGCTAGAAAAAAAAAAGGATCTAGAAGCCATCTAAGGAATATTTAAGAGATTAATGATAAAAACAAGTTAGTATATGAAAGATGATATTTTTTTTTATAAACCCCAAGGGTAAAATAATAAAATGAGCACAGAGTAATAATCTTTTGAAGAAATCGCGGTTAACTTGGAAATTTTTGAAAAACCAAGCTTGGAAAATGAATGTCTTGAACACTCCACAAAACATTATTTGAATACATAATGAAATAGATTGATCATCAACCCATGAATCATGCATGATATTGATTTATATATGTATATAAAAGAGTTTTTCAAGATATATTGATAGCTAAGTATCTATCAAAGCTTTTAGATGATGTTTAATGTGAATCTAGAATTTGAATTGTGGATTGGGGATTTTGTGTAACATTCTTTACCTTACCTTTCTTGACCCAAATGACCTTATATGATGAAAATAAATTGAGAAATGGATAGCTCTCATTGAATAGGTAGAAATCGGTATATAATATGCGAAATTCCGAGCTAAAATGACCAAGTTCTGGCCATTTTAAGTTGGAATTTCCTCTTAGACGAACTTGTAAGAATAGAATTTATTAGTTTTATTCAAACATCATAGAAATACTCATTGGAGGTATTTTTTTGGGTAGGAGACTTGGGAGACGGACTAGACCTTCTCGAGGGTTATTATGGTTAAGAGGAATTTCGTGCCATGGCAAAGTGAGTTCACTTTCTTTAAATTATATGCTTATGAATTTGCTTGTAATGATAGTGGCATTAGAATTAGGGCAAGTTAAAATTAGAATGTGCATGTGAGTTCTACTTGGTTAAATTAGTGATAAGAATATCGAAATGGGAATTGTTATAAATATTTGTACGATTCAGTATAGAATTAAAGTGTCTGAAATCTCTATGATTGCCTATAATTCTCTTAAATAACATACCATGACCATATAACTAAATTGTCCATGTATAACACATATTGAGTCACATTACATTCGTTGTTATACCTTTGTGGGAAAAAGGCATAATAGGTAGGCAACGGATGGACCTGAAAACTCAGTCATCGTATGAGGTCGCCGAAATTAAAAATGGAAGTGGAGTAGGCACTTGAATCAACTACATAACTAACAAGTGGGTGGGCATCAAAAACAACCACTAAATAAATGAGAGAAAAATGGAAATTTATGATCGTATGCGCCCGAAACACCTAATCCTAAATGGATGGCATACATCCATTCAACATAGGACTCCCGGAAAGTCTTATGTATTGTATGTTCATGTGCTTGTGCATTCCATATGATTATTAATATAACTTGCTTGCCTTATTGCTTGATTGAGTATTTCATTTTGGAAGTGAAACTCACTATGCCCGCAAGCTTATATCCTCACAATTTCTTATTGCAGCATGAATATTTATGGCTATCCGTAAGAGGCCACTTTTCTCAAATACAGCTTTTTGGAAATTAAGGAGCTTTTTGGAGAAGTTGGGACTTAGATGTTAGGCATAGACTTCTAATTGAATCTCCTTAGTTATATATGTGTTGTAAAGGGACATTTTGTGGACTTTAAAGACTCTTAGTATTTTAACGGGGTAATGCCCCCTTAAGATCTCTATAATAGATTAAATTTGAATATTACTATTATGATTTATATTCTTGTTGCTCATGTATGTCTTATTAAGTTATTTCGATTCAAAGTAAGGTTCCCTACATCGTGAAAGTAAGCAATACACTCGATGTCTAAACTCATGGGATGACTAAGGCTATCATATTTTAGTTTAAATATCGAGTGTGACAGACTGTCGCGTTTAGAGTACATTTGGGGCATGACAACAACTCTAATGAAGCATGTGGTTTCTACTAATGTCAATTACCTTGTTTGCTTAAGTGTTAGATAGCTTTAACCAAGGGAGCCAAGCGAGGCCGTGATTTACCATAGACTCAACCCGCGAATTGAAATAGATAAGTTTTCTAATGCTTTTGCACTTTAATTTACTAATCTTCCCTATTTGTTTCATCATGTTTAAACATTGAGGATAATGTTTAGCTTAAGTGTGGGAGGAGGGATTAAGCAAGATAAAATAAGGATTAAATGAAGGATTGATGAAAAATTTTTATTAGAGCAAATGTGCTTCATTGATCAATTTTTTTTTCCACAAATATAGGAAAATAATGAATAATAAAATTTTGACCAAATTTTTTCGAATTTTAAGATGAAAATCTTAAAGTAACTCAAATTAGTTTAGTATTGAACAACATCATCTTGCTTTTGAGTTAAATTTACTTTTTTACAATCACTTTATAATATCCATACGGAGTAGTTTTTCTTATTATTTAATTCAAGAATCTAGAGTTGGGATTGACTTAATGTCCTTAGTAAGACTACTCAATTAATTATTAAAAGCTTAAATGATCTGTATGCTTTCCAATTTAGTCATTTTGAGAGCCTTATAGTCCCTAGTGAAGGTTTAAATGATGTTTTAACTTAATGAAATTTCTTTATGCTATTTTAAAAGTAAAATGAAAATGATCATGAGCTTAAGATTGACATGACTAGGGGTTGGTCCCTTAGAAGAGTAATTTCTTGACCCTTCTATCAATTTTAAATAAGCCGTGAAATGAAAAATCATGTTTAGTTAATATGGGTAGGACTTGGTTCCTTAGAAGAGCTGACTCCTCTATTAATTGAATCATGAAGAAAAAGCAACAAAAAGAAAATGATTGTTAATATGAGTAGGTCTTTGTCCCTTAGAAGAGCAAGGTTTGACTTTTATGCTAATAACTTATCAAATCAAATGAAATTAAAAAGTGCTAAAAAAGGATAGTTGATATGGGTGTGCCTTGGTCCCTCAAAAATGCAATGATTCATCTACTCGATCAACCAAGCTACATCAAAGAAATAAAAAGATAATGAACAATGTTTGAAAGCATAGATAAGGAAAATGATTTTGGGGATGAGCTTATGTATATGCCTTTACTTTTGAGTGAAATGCTTAGAGAGATGACTAAGGGGCTACATACATAAAACATAAGGAGATAAAATTGATTGACTCTTTTTTACTTTGTTTGATCTTTTAAATAATCTTTGCTTTAGATTCTAACTTAAATAATAAGGGTAAAGACTGATCTACTAGGATAAGTCTAGTGATTCTAACAAAAGTCACCTTAGCACATGATCTTGTAAGATTGAATGGGGTTATTTGTTAATAGAATGCTGAGGTTACTAGGTGATTAAGCTAAATTAGATGAGAACTTTAAGTTCAACTTGGTCAAATTCCATTCATGATTTATTTTTCCTATATAATAAGCTGTGTTGTTTGGTTTCGCATGATTATTTGCTTGAGCGCAAGCAAAATCTTAAGTATGAGGGAATTTATAAGTCATTTATTCTTTATTTAAATCATGAGAATTCATGCTTAATTTGATTCATTATTAGATAAGTTGCCATAAAATTGTGCTATTATTGTTTAATTGTTTTTTTTTTTAGCTCCTAAGATCATAAAAAGAAGAAATTAAGTGACTTGAGCAAGAATCAAAGCAAAAGAATAAAGACATTTGAAGATAGAATTCAACTGCGCCCCAAAGGAATGAATCAAGGGCAAAGTTACGAGGAAAAACACTAGGCCGCACCTCAAGTTGTGTTATAGTTCTTGATCATGATTCAAGTTGAAACAAACCGTAGTTCACATAATTTTCACATAGAATCTACTGTGGCCAACATTCAAAGCCATGATTCTACCCAGGGAACGTCACCCTATCACGCGTATGTCATGTCCTTATAAAGTTTGTTAAAAAGAATCTGTCACGTCAGTGAATAAAATCTTCATGATTTTTGTATCTGACGCATAAAAATAAACATGCACAGGCATTGTAACAATTGCACCATATCATAACAAATTTCTAACGTAGACTAGGTGTGAATAGTAGAGAAAGAAGTTCTAGTGAGAGAAAGTGCTCTTTTGAGAGGAATTTAAATTTTCTAGGTAATTCCAACATAACTAAACATTTGTTTCTATAAGATTTTTGTACTTAATTGGTGATAATTACCTTCATTTTATGTTTTTTCTCCTAATTCTTAGGCTTTGATTTTGAACTTAGTTTTAATTAGAATAATATTGGTTATTAGACCTAATAATGGTGTTCAAGTCTAATTAAATTGAATTTAGAACCTAATCAAGCTATTGAGTCTTCTAATTTCCTAATAGCCAATTTATAGTATTTTAGGTCTTTTGGGCTCATGGAAATGAATTAAAGCCCAATAGGTAATTCAGTACCAATGATTGATAATGAAGTTAAATATTTTAGAATTAAGCCCAATTGAAAAAGGTAAAAGGGTATTGGACCCACATTTTTCACTTGAAGTCCATAAGGTGTTAATTAAGGTGAAGGCTTTATTTTGAGTGCTTAGGTCCTAATTAGCCAAGATTTAGAATGAGCCCATTTGGTGTACTAGTTGGCAAGAAGTCATGTTATTAGTTTTAGGGCTATTACCTTAGTCCATTTTAGCTATTTAAGGCCATTGCCAATTGTTGTGTCAAATAGGACCCTATATTACTTACTAAGCCTACATTCAATTATTGAAGTTCATCTTATATTGGGGCCAAGTTGGACCTCAAATCATTTTTGTTTTGTGACATCAGGACTTAAAATCATTTTCTAAGTCCATTATTTGTTATCAAAGCCTAATTTAATTCATTTTAGTTAAGTTCAACCTAATATTATTATCTA
This sequence comes from Combretum micranthum, assembly GCA_024138025.1. NCBI lineage: Eukaryota > Viridiplantae > Streptophyta > Magnoliopsida > Myrtales > Combretaceae > Combretum > Combretum micranthum. The sequence goes on along the minus strand of JAMXBD010003111.1, from coordinate 123,709 downwards.
AGCCTATTTTATTTGTAAAGTTCAATCATAAGTCCATTTATTTAGTTTGGCTTAAAATTGACTAATGAGTCTAATTTAATGTTTATATAAACTATTTCATCTAAAATGAACCTAGATTTATCAACTATACTTTATTTTAGTTTTGGAAGTCCATTTTAAGTTCATGTATTAAAACTAGCTAATGGACCCTAAAATTGTTGTTAAGCTTATTTAACAAACAAGGTCCATTTAAGTCATTAGCCATATTGAACCTAAAGTCACTAGTTAAACTCATTTTAATTAATAATTATCAAATTAGACATAATTCTACATGTAAACATTGTCAAACATGACATAGATTCCATATTACATTTGTTAGATATGTAATTTCTACAATTAATTTTGGCATTTAACCATGTCTGTATGATACATTCATCATTCATATTTCCATTTTATTCATTACATCTCATGCTAATATTCAATTATATGAGTCCCCATTTCTCACACGAAAGATTATTTCTATAGTTTTACATGGTACAAAAACATATTAGGCAAAACATATTATAGATAATGATTTAATATGAAAACGTTTATTTTTAGGAGGTTTTAGATGTACATTAAGGGTCTGTTTGCATGGTCTACATTTCATCTATACATATATATTATATATATATCTGTATTTGATCTACATCTTTATCTTATCTGTATGTAATTTGTATCTAGTCTGTTTGATCTTTTTTATGAGTAAAATTGTTTGTTTTTCATCTATATCTTTTTTTTTTTTTTTTTTACAAATAGTCTCTTGAAAATATTTGTGTGCATCTATACACAAATAAAACAAATAGACCCTAAATTTGTAAAATTTCATAATTTTTCTTAGTAATCTCATTTTTATCCATAATTAACAAGATATGGATTGTTTATCAAGTATGCATAACTTATGACCTAAATCAAATCTTTTACCAAGTTTCCATTAGGAAGGCATATTTATACCACATTTCAATTTTTCTCCCGTGTTATGCCAAGAGGAAAATTCAAATTTGCAAATAAATTTAAGATTAGACATCATGTGATTATTAATTTTATAACATGTTCAAACTCAAGCAACATTTATATTATTGACAAACTCATCTTCTAGTTAACAAATCACCAACAAGGTATCCCCGACAACATAGAAAAATATCCAAATTCTCCAAATATGACATTATCAAGTCTAAATAGTCATATTCCATATTATTCTCAAATCACCACATTTATAGTCAATCCTTCCAATAAGTTTATCCAATTCCATCAATTTATTAATTACATAATGTAGGTCTAAAATTTGACATATTAAATTATATGCCCATTTAATTTCTCCTTAATATGAATCATTACCAAATCATCTAGTTACCATTTTACATCATCCAACACAAAAAATGATTAACTCATTTCAAACAAAGCTTCAAAATCCATCATTAAGTAAATTATGGGCCCATTTGACCATTATTCAATTCTACCCCCAAGAGGAGATTTTTTCCTTAGCTTATTATATTATAATTTAGAAAATCCAAGATTAATTAAGCTCTCCAATTATCCCATTCAAGTTAGGTTTTTGTCATAAATCCTCTAATTTTACACAATTCGTTAAGGAAAACCATCTCTACTTATCCAATTAATCATATACTAATCTAATTAATTCATATCCTCATAATTCATTACCTATGTGTTCTAAATTCCATCATAAACCACATTTCTTAGATTTTAAGCATTCATTTCCATCCTTAGGAGGTTTACACCACAAGCCTAAACGCATAGTGATAAGTGTATTTTAGTCTTTATTTAAGAAGGGAAATTATGATATAATTGATAGGTTTTGATGATTGTTGATGAGGATTTAAGACTTGATTTAGTTAATTTTTTATTTTAAGACGTTGAAAAGGATTTATGAGCTAAAGGCGAAGAATTAATCAAGTTTGAGCAAGTTTTGGAAGAAAGTGAAGGAGTTTAGAAAAAGAAAGAAGAACATGAGCAAACTACATTATCCAAGCATATCTTGTGTTTCAATTGAAGAGGATCCATGACATCAAAAGAAATCATGCTCATTTTATAAGGAATGGAGAGTTGCATGATTAATTACAATACCTTGTGTTTCACCCATGCTTTGTTTAGAGATGCTGAAGGAAAGATATCAAAGAGGTCCATGAGTAATTATATGTCCCCATGCTTGTGCTGTGCTTTTGTTTGTTGGAGAATTATAAAAGAGTCAGAGAGAAACATAGAATAGTACTTGATCCCATGTGTATCCAATGTTGTATTGCAATTAAAGATTGTGAACGAGACTAGAAAGATACATGATTCAATCCAATATTCTTTGTATATGGTATGGAGTTAAGATATTTACGAAGCTTATTCAATTTTACAAATATCTTTACAACTTGATTTCTATCTGAAAATTATGGGACTTATTAAGACTTTTGTGTATATAAATAGATCTTAATAAAAAATTAGTCATAATTGAAACAAATTAGTCATATTTACATACAGTCTAGAATTTTAGAAAGAAGAAAGTCAAGAATAGAGAAAGAAGATTGCAAGATTAGTCTTTTTAAGGTGTTTCTTCTTACTCTAATATTCATGTTAATGTCTATTGTATTATATAGTTCTAAGATGGAGAACTAGAGAAGATAGTATTGGTATTCAAGAACTTTAGGATTTGCTATGTAATCTGATACTTAGTTTTTATTTAATGCTGTTATTAGTTTTTTTTTATTCAAATTATGTGTGCTTAATGGTTCCTTGAATTAATATATCCAAAGTACGGATTAATTCTTGAGTGATTTTATATTAGTTAATCAAAAGATTGCTTGTATGAAAAGATCTAACATAATTAGAAAGATTTGGTTATAACCCTAGAAATAGGATAACATATATCTTCTACATTAGATATTTAGTCTGGTAAGGGATTCATAGATATTTAATATGGTTCTTGAAGTGATATTAGTTAGAAAGATATTTCAATAGATAGATTCAAAAATTAGAAATTGGTAATCTTGAAAGAGATATCGGTTTAATAAAGGAATCTTGGGGGTTAAAAAATTAATAAGTGACATTGAATTATCTTTTAAGATTAAACATAGTAATTCTCAAAATATCTAGATGCTTTTAATGATCTTGTTATTAATTTTCAATTGCTCTTACTTATGATTGTGATAAAAGTAATAATTATAGTACAATTATAAGTTTAGGAATGGAGTTTATAGTTAATAGTATTAAATCGATTATTAGGTTAGATAGTAGAAAAAGAAGTAATTACTAATAGTTAAAGATCCTTATAGGAACAATACATGTACATGAATTGTTATAATATTATTTGACAAGTATACTTACATGAAAGGTGATCATAGAATAGTTTATTATTATAGATTTTATTGATTAATTACGATTCAGATCAAGTTTTTGGCACCATTTATGCGGATCGGCAATATTAGGAATACTTTATGTCTACTTATCTAGCCATTTATTTAATTAAAGAATCTGTTATCTTTTTGAGTGTTGATTTAGAACTTAAACTTTGATTTTTTGTTTTGCAATTTGTGACTAGAAGTCTTTCCATAGGACTACTTAACTTTGATCCTGAAACAGAGAAGATTGCCTTAAGGAACAAGAGAAAAACTACTAAATAGATCCTAGAGTCATCGCTGATTAAGATCAAGGAAGAATCCTGGAAATAGAATATCATAAAAGATCAAGACAATCAGAATCCACTATTTGTTTCAAACATTAGTGATGGAAACATAGGCTAGAATGGGGCTATAGTTGTCCATCGTACTATGTATGATTATGCTCGACCTACACCAACTAGAGTAACATTGAGTATAAATAGACTAAGGGTTGCTGAAAATAACTTTGAGATCAAACCTAACGCGATCCAAATGGTTTAACAATGCATTTAATTTGATGGGTTTCAAGATGATGATGTTAACTCAAATCTTCAAAGCTTTTTGGAGATTTGTGACACCTTTAGGATCGATAGAGCAAGTGATGACACTATAAGGCTAAGAATGTTCCCATTTTCACTGAGAGGATGGGCTAAGTAATGGTTGAATTTGCTACCACAATGGTCCATTAACACTTGGCAAGAATTGGCTGAAAAATTATTAGTAAAGTATTTCCCCCCATTTAAGATGACAAAACATAGGTCTGATATATCCACTTATGCACAAATGAATTTAAAAAAAAAAAAAAAACTTATGATATTTAGGAGCATTATAAGGAGCTGTTGTGGTCTAACTCTTTAGATACAAGTATAAATTTCTACAATGGAATGAATTATCAGACTAGGCAGATGATTGATGTAGCTGTAGGAGTAACCTTAAACCATAAGCTCATGACCGAATTTTTCAACTAATAGAAGATATGGCCACAAGCAACTATCAATGGTCGGTCGGGCAGAGTAAGAAGAGAAAACTACTAGGGGTTTAGGATGTGGATATAGTGATGTCATTAGCATCAAAAGTAGAAGCTTTAACAAGGGAAATCAAAGGTTAACCATACAAAAACAGGTGGCAATTGTAGATCATCCTTGTATTAATCAAAAAGCAACGGAATAAATTGAGCAAGTAGATTACTTAGGAAATCCAATAAGGCCATAGAATAATCCCTACAGTAACACGTACAACACATGATGGTGAAATTGCCCTGATTTTTCATAAGGAGGGCAGGATATACAGAGAGCTAACCTACCCTTTCCTAGATTTCAAAGGCCTCCATTTCTTGAGAAGAAACCTACATTGGAGGAGATGATGCAATAATTTATTCAAAGAAACAATGCCACATTAAGGAATCATGAAGCATTAATCCACAATATGGAGAATTAGGTAGGTCAAATTGCAAAGCTATTGTCCTAAGGATCAAGACACTTTACCCATAAACACTAAGCTGAATCCAAAGGAACAAGTAGAAGCAGTGTCCTTGTGAAGTGGAAGGGAACTCTAATAAGAACATTAAGAGAAATTTGGTGAAGTTGTTGCGAAAGAAGAGATTATTCAAGAAAAGTCTTAAGAGAAAGATCAAGATAAGTAAAAGCAGCCTCCCATGGCTAAGGTTAAGAAGTACACATCTCCAATTCCTTACCCATCATGTCTCAAAAAGGAGTGTAAGGATGGATAGTATAGTAAGTTTCTAGATCTATTTAAACAATTATGTAATAATATACCTTTTGTTAAAGCACTTGCGCTGTAAACCTCGGTTTTTCTAGTAACCAAGATAACTCGAGAAACGGAAACCAAAACCCTAAACCGGAATAGGTTAAGACTGGAGTGAGAACTAGGAACCCTAAATCCGGCTATTCCTCAGTTTCCAATTAAGAAACTTTTATAAGAAAAATTAATTTTGAATATAGTTCTTGATTATATTTCAAACCAAGAAAAGATCAGATTTTGAGAAAATTTCAATTCCGGGTCTTCCCGAGACCCATTATAGAAAAGCGTGCCCCGGAACTAGAATTTCAAAAATTTACTTGTGAGTACTCATTTGAATCGAAATAAAATAAGGATTTCAAAAATATAAATTTCATAATTTTTCGGCTTATGAAAAAAATACAGTTATAGCCTTCTTATTCGTATTTTTTTTACTACCGGTAATTAAGTTGTCTTGATTACTATTCATTACTATTCACAAGTACAACCTATGACTACTCATTTGTACACTCTATACTTGCAACCCTTACCATCACTCAATCACTTCCTTTTCCAAAGACTTTTTGTCTTTAATTATTAATACAATTTATGACAAATTGTAATCAAATCAAATCAAAGACAAATCAATCAAAGAAATCAAATTTCTTCCCCCCCCCCCGCCCCCTCAAGCTCCAATTTGCAATTTTTTTTTTAATTTGTTTTATTCCATTTAACCTAATTTCAATTTATATATAAGCTACACTTTTTTTCTCTCACTTCATTCTTCACTTTTCAAAGTTTTCAAAAGGTAAAATGCTCTCAAATCTTCTCCCTCTCCACCTCCATGCCGTGAGCCTCTAAGGCTCTTAGACACACACACACATAACTTTCTTTTTTCCTTCATTTGTCTCCTATTTTACCTTAATTAGATGAACCTTGCTTCATATATCCTTAGATCTTTGTAATGGCTAGGTTATTCTTGGATATTTCCAACTAAATGTCCCCATGATCTCTTGATAGGGACAAGGAAATATCAAAACAAGAATACCAAACCATCACTAGTAGATCTTGTATTTCAAGGAGCTTTCAGGCCATAAGCTTTATGATCATTCAACAAAAAGTGTTTTGAACCAAAGATCTTTTATAAAAATGTGGTTTTTGATGTTTTCAAAATCTATTTAAGCACTTGATATAGTAGATCTACCATTTTTATCACTCATATTCATGTAGGCATTTTATATCTCATCATTATTTTAAGTTTATGTGCATTAATGATCATCAATGATTTGTATTGAGTAAATAACCTTTCTAGTATATAGATCTATGGATAGATGAGTTAATGAAGTCAAAAAGGAAAACACTTTTCAAGATAAGAGCTAGTGTAAATTCGGATGACTTGAGAAACCTAGGTTAAAAACCCTTTTACCAACTTCTAAACATGCATTTTACAAGAAAAATGAAGCCTATAGGTGATAGATAATGTTTGATGATATTTTTTATGAGTTTAAATGAGTTTTTACCAAAGAAATGTTTAAAACAAGAGATGAAGTATAATAGAAGTTTTGGATTAAAAGTCTTATAAGCAAATTTCGGAATAATGAATAGATGGCTAGAAAACACTATTTTTCCAACTTCAAAAATGGTATTTTCTTGAATAAATGGAATCCTTAGGGTATAGGTAAAATAACTACTTAAAGTTCTAGGTATAAAATGTATTTTGCTTAAAGGAATCAACTTAAAAATAAATGTTTGCTAAATTCGGATTTTTGCAACCACCCTAGTATAAGACTCACTTAAAAGTTTAAAAATGAAGATTTAATTAGAGAAATAAAGGCCTTAGGATAGTTAATATAAAGGTCACTTTTTCTTTTTAATAAATAGAATTTTCCTAAGAAAAATCCTTAGAATAAGTAAGTGTGACCAAATATAGTAAAACTATTAGTTAAAGTGATGGCATGGGATGGTTCCCTAGTATAAAGGTTGTTTAAATTCTTTTAATCTAAAAATTTATAAGAACTTAGACAAATAGGAGTTCATATCATGACATTCATGATAGGAAAATTCATTACCATGGCATTTACTTTCATTTTACACTTAGGAATCTCAAAAGCATTCATGAAAATTGCATTTTCGGAATCAACATACCGCTGTACAGATCTGATCCCTCATTTCCGGGCTTAAATGTTTTCAAAACTTGATTTAAATTTCATATTTAGAAATCTCTTCCGAAGTATATAGAAATCGATATAAAATTTGCGAAATTCCGACTTAAAACGACCAAGTTATGACCATTTTAAATCGGGACTTCGAAAATGACGCGAATTTCGATTTCGCTAAGTTTTCTTAGAGTTTTAGTATCCTAAGATGGTAGAATACTTATTAGGGTATTTCTTATGTGATTAGGTGAACCGAGGACATTGAATCTTTGCCTCCGGACTATTATTACTGAAGACAGGCGAACCTATGGGGAGTGAGTTTCTCTTCCCGATTCATTTATTATATGTGCTTCTCAATTAGTGCACTAGAATGTAGGCCAAATGAATGGAATATGATTGATGGGGAATAATGGGAAATTGTACGTTGATGATGATGTGAGAACTCAAAATAAGAATATCGAAACCGGGTGATAAATTCTAGTTGTAGTTAGTTATGATGGATTGTTTGAGAAATTGTTTGATCGCCTAAATAAAATGACTTAATCAACTATTCGGACTAATGCCAATTTGACATATGCATATCATAATGGGAAAGAGCATTAGCATTGGTAGGTTAATCGTGATCCATAAACGATCAATATTTAGGTTAATCGTGATCCATAAACGATATCAAATTGTAGGTTATTCGTGATCCAGAAACGAATAATTGTAGGTATAACCGTGAACCAAAAACGGCATAAAGTTAGTACCGCAGTATTCGTTAATCTGCCAACCCAGGATGGAGGCGTAAGTCCATTCACATATGATTTTCGGCTAGTCATATGTATGTTGAACTCATGTGTTTGAATCATTCACTTGCTTGCTTAATCACTTGGTTGAATTGTTGTGACATAATGTATTGTGGAAGATTCACTCACTAAGCTAGTTAGCTTACGTCCCTACAGTTTCCTTTTGCAGCTACCCAACTTATGGCTTAGGCAGCGTGACCCGTCTGGGCAGGTACAGAAGCTAGGAGTTTCCCCTAGAAGTTGAATTATTGTTTAGACTTCCATATGAAACTTCTAAGACTTGGATGACTGTATAAGGCCATTAAATATTCTTTTGCGGGGGAATACCCTTTAGTATATGTAATGTTATTTATGTTTCATGAGTTATATCCTATTGCTAATGTATGCCAAGTTAAGCTTTCATCTCCATTCGGACTTGTATTCTATTATCGTAAAGGTACGCCTTACATCTATATGAGACTCTCGAAGGACTAAGGCGGTAATTCGGGAATCTTGTATAGCATGTGGCGGACTGTTACACATAGAGTACCCTATGGGGCGTGACATGCGCAGATGCCAAAGTATGCTAAGTTCTTAAAATATCTCCTTTCAAAAAAGAAATTGGAAGATTTATCTCGTATTACTCCTAGTGAGGAATGTCCAACTATCTTAATAAATAGATTACCCCAAAAGCTTAAAGATCTAAGTAGTTTCACTATTCCTTGTTTTATTAAGGATTTAGAGATGCAACGAACCTTAGTAGACTTAGGAGCTAGCATATATCTAATGCCATATAAATTGTTTAAGAAACTAGGACTAAGGGACCCATAACCTTTACGTATGAGCTTCCTATTAGCAGCAAATATGTTAAGTTCTCTAGGGGAGTCATACAAGATGTGTTAGTAAAGTTTGAGAACTTCATTTTCCATATGGACTTTATTATTTTAGATATGAATGAAGATGTAGAAGTTCCATTGATCCTGGGAAGACCTTTCTTAGCCACAGTTAGGGCTATAATTTATGTTGCATATTGTAAATTGATATTAAGAGTAGTAGAGGAGAATTTACAGTTAATATACCTATAGCTATTAAACATTTTGAGTCATGATGATGTTTGTTTTTCCATTGATAAGAATGACTCTGCTATTGGAAGTTTTTTCTTCCAAGAACGTCTATTTGATGATCCTCTAGTGATAAGTTTAGTCATCGAGATGAAAAGAACATAATGAACCCTAAAAGTTTAGATTTAGTAGCACAACTAGATAAGGAAAAACCAATCACTCTAAAGCATGGGTTTTTATAGATTGAGAGAGACAACATGGCTGTATCAAAGCCTTCGATTGTTGACTCTTCGTTCTTAGAATTGAAGCCTCTACCAAGCTACCTTGAATATGCTTTCTTTGAAAAAGACTTCAAGTTACTGGTGATCATATCTTTTAGTTTGTCTAGTAGTCAAAAGGAGAAGTTATTAGATGTACTTAGAGAACATAAAAGAGCGATAGCGTGGAAGTAAGCTAACACGAAGGGAATACGTTGTCTTTCTATACTCATAAGATTCGGTTAGAAGACAATTCTAAACCTGTAGTCTAGCCACAGAGGAGGTTAAATCCAATATGAGAGATGTTGTAAAAAAGGAAGTGATTAATCTCCTTGATGAAGATATTATCTACCTTATTGTTTATAGTCTATAGGTTTGTCTAGTACAAGTGGTACCTAAGAAAGGAGGAATGTTAGTAGTGCCAAATGAGAATAATGACTCATACCTATGAGAATTGTCACAAGATGACATGTTTGCATAGATTATAGGACATTGAATGCAGCCACTCAAAAGGATCATTTCCTATTACCCTTTATTAATCAAATATTAGAAATATTAGTCGGTCATTTGTATTACTATTTCTAGATGGTATGCTAGAGTACTTTTAGATCTCTATTGCCCTTAAAGACCAAGAAAAGACCACATTTGCTTACTCTTATGGCATTTTTGCATACCAGTAAATGCCTTTCAGTCTTTGCATGCCTTAGTTACTTTCCAAAGATGCACGATAGTTGAGCCCTAGGGACTAACTAAAGATGGTATGGAAGTATTTATGGATGACATTTCTGTATTTGGTGATTCTTTTGATATTTTTTTTCGGATAACTTGAAACTTATTTTAAAGAGATGTAATGAAACCAATTTAGTGCTTCATTGGGAGAAATGCCATTTTATGGTTCAAGATGGAATAGTTTTAGGGCATAAAATCTCTTATAGAGGCATTGAGGTGGATATTGCTAAGATTGAAACTATCACTAAGCTTCTCCACCTCCCCCTCTTCCATGGTCAAAGCAATCCATAGTTTCTTAGGGCATGCTAGATTTTATAGAAGGTTTATGAAAGACATTTCAAAACTAGCTAGGCGTTTAACTAGGTTTCCTAAGATAGATGTCCCTATTGAGTTTACAAAGGAGTGCTTGGAAGCATTTAATCAATTAAAGGATAAACTGACCAATGCACCCATAATGGTTGAACTCGATTGGAATTTCCCTTTTGAAGTCATGAGTGATGTGAGTGATTTTGTTATAGGTGTAGTGTTAAGACAATGAAGGGACAAACACTTCTAACCAGTTTTCTATGCTACTTATACCTTAATTAATGCATTAGAGAATTATACTACTATCGAGAAGGAGTTATGATACACTCCTCACACCAAGAGTGATGTAATCCAACTAGTTTAGAGATATTCAAAGATTGTATTTGATTTGCAAAGAAAATAAATGATATGGACGATGTTATTAATGGATATGACATACCGATAACAACTCAAACTACACTCTCGCTCTCTTGATATTACGCATAAGATTGATCAAGTGGTTGCTTGTCATAATTAAATAAGAACTAAGGTTTCTTATCAAGAGAAAACAAAACAAGAGGATAATGATAATGATTCAATTGATTATTTTTCTTGCATAAGAGAGGTATTTATATCACATCCTCAATCATGACCACAGGTCATTCACAGTCTCAGGCGTGCCTGTGCTTCTACCCTAGTTCCTTCCATAATTGAAATTTGCTTCCTTTCGTCCTTAGTTTTTGTGATCTTGGTCTATTTGGTCACTTTCAAGTGTCCAAATCATGCTCATGCTTAAACCCTTGGTGTCTTCCTAATAATTTTCAATGAATTGTGTCTCCTCATCTGTAGTGGTTTTATGAGGACTTGCTAGACTAGTCCTTGTATTCCTTTTGCTTGTGCTCTAGAATGGGGCCTAATTGAAATTGGTTTCCATCAAGTTACCAGCTATTGTTTTTTTTTAATAACTTTTGATCAATTTAGATCTTATTTGATATGATCTAAAACTATTGTCTACATCGACCATTCTACTTCAAAATACTTATTACATAAGTGTAATGCTAAGCTCAAGTTGATTAGGTGAATCTTATTGCTGCAATAATTTGATTTGGAGATTAGAGATAAAAAAAAGGGATGATATGAGTTATTTACTCTATAATTTCAATCCCTTTATTTTCTTAGTTTTGCTTATATCTATGATTTATCTCTAGAGTTAGTACTTAATTTATGAATATCTTCATTTCAAGTGACTAAGGATAATTTGTCAACATTTGGAGGAGGATAAATCAAGTTAAGTTCAAGATGTGAAAAGTTAGGGTGTACCATGACCATGATTGAGGATGTAATAGAAGGTACAAGCACTAGGGTTGAAATCAACATACATATTAATCATATGTCGCAATAAAAGTCATAGAGCCAATAGTTATATCATAGAATTACAAATCCTTATAATATATATTGTAGATAATGGTGCTTATAAAAGATGCATTACAACATAAAATACTATAATAAAATGATAAACTAGAACAAATCATCAATTGCCCTATCATCATTGAAATTGCCATAATCTCTTCCATCACCATCACTATCATCTTCATCATTACCATCATTATCGGTACTACTACTAATGATATACATGTGACGAGTACATGAATGAAGAGAAAAATACATAGGAAGGATTGTATTTGTATGGCTTTTGAAAAAGAGGATCTAGATTTTTCAAATATGTGTTTAAGAATTGTATTTATAAGTTACCTTTATTTTAAAACCCCCCTCCATCTGTCATATGTGATACATGCTTCTTTTTGCAAAAGCTACACAAATACAAATCTTTTTGGATATATTTCTGTATAATCCATAATTGAAAAACCCAAAAGAAAATGACCTTGTCATCTAGACGTTTTTTTGCCATTTAAGTGATTGAGGTGGGCAACTCACGTAGTTGCATCCACAAATTTATATGACAAGTTGTTACTAAGTTCATTATTTGTTATCAAAGCCTAATTCAATTCATTTTAACCAAGTTGAACCTATTATTGTTATCTAAGCCTATTTTATATTTGAAAGTCCAATTGTAGGCTTAAAATTAGCTAATGAGTCTAATTGAGGTTTATATAAATTATTTAAGTCAAATTGAACCTAGATTTATCAACTATGCTTATTTTAGGTTTGGAAGTCCACTTTAAGTTCAAGTATTAAAGGTAGCTAATGGACCCTAAAAATGGTGCTAAGCTCATTTCAACCATCAAGGTTCATTTTAAGTCATTAGCCATATTGAACCTAAAGTTACTAATTAAACTCATTTCAATTCACAGTTAACAAATTAGAATGATTCCACATGTAAACATGGCTAAACATGACATACAAGTCATATTACATTTGTTAGATATGCACCTTCTACAATTACTTAGACAATTTAACCATGCTTGTGTGATACATTCATTATTCATATTTCCATTTTATTCATAACATCTCATCATGTTAATAATTCAATTATATGAGTCCTCATTTCTCATATAAAAGGTTATTTCTATAGCTTTGCATGGTATAAAAGCATATCAAGTAAAACATATTATGGTCTTTTAATTTAATATGAAAATGTTAATTTTTAAGAGGTCTTTAGACATATAATGAATCTAGGAAATTTCATAATTTATCTCACTAATATCTTTTCATTCCATAATTAATAAGATGTGAGATTGTTTGTCAAATATGCATAACATTTGATTCTTATAAGCATTCTAGGCATCTTATGACCCATATTAAATCTTTTACCAAGTTTGTACCATTACAAAAACATTTTTATAAAATATTTCAATTTTGCTCCATCATTATGCCAAAAGGAAAATTTAAATTTGCAAATATATTTAAGATTAGATATTATGTGATCCACTAATTTTATAACATGTTTAAATCCAAGCAGTAATACTATTTGACATACTTATCTCCTAATTAACAAATCACCAACAAACCATCCCCAACAACTTAGAAAAATATCCAAATTCTCTAAATATAAAATTATCAAGTCTAAACCAATCATATTCCATATTCTCAAATCACCACATTTATGCTCAATTCTTTCATTAAGCTTATCCAAATCCATCAATTTACTAATTATAGAGTATGGGTCTAAAATTTCACATATTAAATTATATGCCCATTTGATTTCTCCTTAGCACGAATCATTATCAAATCATCTTGTTACCATTTTATATCATCCAAAACCACCCATGATTAACTCAATTCAAACAAGGCTTCTAAATCCACCAATTGAGTTAATTATGGGTCTAGTTAACCATTTTTAAATTCTACACGTAAGAGGAGATTTTCTCCCTAGATTATTATATTATAATATATAAAATCCAAGATTAATTAAGCTCTTAAATTATCCCATTCAAGTAAGATTTTCTTATAAATCATTCAATTTAACACATTTCGTTAAGGAAAACTTTCTCTACTTATCCAATTACTTAGATACCAATCCTATTAATTCATATCCTTATAATTCATCACCTATATGCTCTATCCTTCATTTCCATTCCTAAGAGGTTCAACCACAAGCCTAAACACACACATTACATCATTCCCATCAATCTTCCACGTCCAATCATTAATTAACAACATAATCCATCCCATGTCCATATATCCTTCAAGAATTCATACACATGACAACCCAATCATCAATTTTATTAAGAGAACTTAAATTTCTAGCAGTTTCTAACACTAATTTCTCTACCTGCATGCCATTCATAAGCAATCATAGCAAGCCACATTAACTAACATCAAATTCCAATACTATTAACTATTTTGGCAACTTACCTCAGTTGATTTTGTGCCATATCCTCTTGTTGGAGCTATAACTCGAAATGAACACTCTTAAAATCTTCCAAAACCAAAAACTTATCTACTCCAAACATATACCTAAGTTAGTTTTTGCACTTAAGCGCTCATAAAACTCCAAAAAACACCCTTTGAATTTAAAGTCTTACATTAGCACGAGATTGAATGCCTTATTGAGATTTCTCCTCTTATCTCCTAACATAAAATATATATTAGAAGTTAGTTAGTGGTAATCTCATTAATCTAGCTCAATTAGTTCTAAAAGTAAGGTTAGCATTTAGGTTTTTACTTTCCTCCTTTGGAAACTTTTAGAGTTCTTTAGAAGAGAAGAGAAATGTGTGTGTAATGAAATAGAGAGAAAAGTGACAATTGTAAAAAAAAGGGTAAAGTTAGGGTTTTAGATGTAATAAGTATGGTGTTTTTATCATATTGTGCCACATGGCTCGAGGTATCTACCTTTTCACACATGTAGAGTTCTTGCTAGTTTTAACTAGTTTAGGGTTTTTAATTAATCTTATGGGATAATAAAAATTTTAAATATTTTAAACAAGTCTAATTTATCTATTTTAACAAAAAAATTTAATTTTGATTTACGTAAGTTCCTAGTTAAAGGAAAGTTCGTAATTTTGTGAAAACAGTGCCTCAAATTGCATTGTTTTGGTTTTCTTGTAAAACTTTCATCCAAAAGCATTTTTAAAGTCTAATTTATTTGTTTTAATAATTTTGAAATGGTATTGAAGTTTTGTGAAATTTGGTAAAATGGACTAATGAATTTAAAGGAAATTAGTTTAGTTCGATATATTTATAGGAATTGAGTAATTTGGTAATTAGAAAAAGGATTTGTTATGATTGAATCTCTAATTTCAATTTAATTCAATTATTAGTTCAATTATTTCAAAGCACCTAATTATATACTATAATTCACTTAAATTAATTATCTAAGTTACCTAAATTCAATTACTAAACCAATTTAATTTAAGACTCAAAATTACACGTGTTTTTATACTATTAATCTATACTTTCCAAATTAACTTGGTAAAATTCTAAATATTTTATTGTCTCCCCCTTAAAACAAGTTTCCATTCTCGAAACTTATCTGATTACCTTTTAAAAGATGACATTTTTAATTAAGTTTTATGTGTTATCATTGCTCATCAATATTTGGTCATTTTATGAGTAGGTCTTTATCACGTCTTTTGTTATTACTTTGATTACTTTTGGATTCCTGTGCTAAGCAATTTGATAAATTTTCGTGGTTTGCTGGTGAAGAACTTTTGGCACTTTTAGTATTCACTTATGTGCGTCAAGTTTATTTGCTGTTACATATGATCACATTAGGTTGCATGTTTTAATTAGTACATCTTTTGACACTTTTTGCAATTTTTTAGATATTGTAAAATGTTGTAATAATTCTTTCTAAGAAATAATGTTGTAATAAAATTGCTATTAGCGAATGTTTTATATTCACATAATAGCATTAATGTATCCAACAATATATTTTATATTGGATTAAGTATAGCGAAAAATTGTAAAAATTATTCAATTTTTGTATTTTTATAGTTTTTTATTTTTTAAATTTTTTAATGAATTTAAGAAGTAAAAAAAAAGATACGGATGGAACAAAGGAATAAAAATAAGGAGAAAAAAGTACAATTAAAAAAAATCTAAAATTAGAAATTTCGGAAAAAAATGCTAAGAATACGGATGGATATTTCAAAGCATTTTATCTAAAAAGATGTCTGGATTGATATGTCAAAGTGTTTTATGCAAAAGCATGTTTTCAAAACAGGATTACAGCAAATTTATTTAAAAAATTCTGATTTTAGATTTTTTTTTTTCAACCAATAAACTATTCTTACAATTGAAAAACATGGAAATTAATTAAATCACTCCACACTACACCATGAAACAGCCATGCACGGATGCAGGGACCCAGGGAAAATAATAAAACTCATCGATCAAATGACAGCGAATCACTCTACACCAAACTAACTACACTACACTATAAAACAGCTCCTGCTCTCACCCTTTCTCCGCCCGCTATAAATCTCTACACCGTAACCAATTTCTACACTATAAATCTCTCTCTCTCTTTCTCTCTGCGTCTGTGCCTTAATATGTTATCTAAGAGGGCAAGTTCGTCGCGCAACCAGGTAACTTTTGATTCTTATCCACTGTGAGCTGAATGATTCTTTTGTTATATTTTTCTTTTCCAATAGAAATGCTAATGTCATTTCTTTTTTCACAAACTAATGTACAAATTCATGAAGATGCCGTTTAACTGTTTGTTTTCATCCATTTAATTTTTAGCTTTTAGTTTTAGTTGAAGTAGAATAACACAAACTACAATGAGGGAAAATAAAAAAGCGAAAAAATAATAAAGGATATAAAAAAAAAAAGGAAATTATATATCACCATCGTTCTCTCTCGTTATTTATTTATTTTCTTTCTTTTTTGGTTGATGATGATGATGGCGTATGATTCATGCTTGAGATTAACCGTTTTTATTTATTTATTTTACTGGCTATATATCTGATTCACAGGATCTGTTCCCTTGGCAGGTGAAATCGATATCGAATTCGAAAACAAAGGCAACGTGACTATGGAATTAGGTATATATTCACGTCACAACACCCGTAGAGAAACTATAAGACTTCGTTCCGGAAACAAGGTGAACAATATATGGCACAGATTTGATCCCACTGGTGAAATCCATGTCAATGCATTGGGAGCTCGTATTGCAGAAGTCGAAGGGAAAATTTTATATTTCAGTCAGTTAGAGAGAACTGCTAAAATCGAGATGACTTACACAGAAACTGCTGCCGTCAAACTGATTGAAATTCCTAGAGGTTAGTGCAAGCCTCACGGTTCGGAATCACTTAGTTGACCTGAACTTGGTTATGGATTGTTTGTAATTGCCTGGTTGCAACTTTTTTTAGTAGCTATGTCAAATGGTTGTTGATTACGTGATTTAAGATGTACCACATCTATTTGGAAAATACGATATTTGGTTACAGTGATACATGTGTTTAACATATGTTTTTTTATGATACTTTTTTGAAGTGTTTTATGTGTTTAGCAACATTCCTTAATAATTAAGGCCCTAGATAAGGTTATAAATTATTTTTAAATCAAATCTAATAGATATGATTTAAATCTTAAAATTTATGTTTCTTTGAATCTCTTATAATTTATTTAATTATATAAAATGTGCTGGTTTTATTTTTATAGACTTTTGCGTAAATTTCATTGGTTTTTCAGTATTTTCTTATTCTCTAAATAATTACTAAATACAGACATCTCATATGAATCTAGAATAATGTAATTCGATACTTGAATTTTTGCTATTCAAGTATCAATATTTAATCATATTTAAGAGAAATTCTATTTTTTCATTATTGATTTTCAAACTTTTAACTGATATAGTTCTTTTGATTCATGCCAAAAGGGCTTCTAAGCCTAGATTCTTTTTTTTTTCCAGGTTTGTGTTATAGTAATATATTAGTTTTTATTCGTTTAATTTTTAGTTTTTAGTTCAATTAGAATAACAAAAATTAGAATGAGGAAAAAATAGCAAAAAATTAAGAATATATATAATATATGAGAAAATTAAAAATCACAATGGTTCTCTCTCTCTCTCTCTTTTGGTTGTTGTTGTTGATGATGATGTATGCTTTCAATCACATATATGTGAGAATCTGCCCGGGATTAACTGTTTTTATTGATTTATTTCACTCGCTATATATCTGATTCACAGGTTCCGTTCCCAAGAAAGATGAAATTGTGATTGTAAACAAAAGTCAGGTGACGATGCAATTACAGATAGCCAGAAAGACTCTAAAACTGAAGAAATTAATCGCAGAAAAAGTATTCGAATCAATTGCAAAAATTTATGGACAATTCATGCCAAACCACTGGGAGGTGCTGCAAATATGAAAAGGAAATATTTAATTGCTCTGAACCAAAGGGAGCTGCTATAATCGTGATAACCCACGCGGATGCTCTTGACGTCGAATGGATTACTATTCCTAGAGGTTAGTGCAAGTCTCAGGGTTCGGAATCGCTTGGTTGAAATGAATTTGTTTATGGATTGCTTCTAATCTGGTTGCAGGTTTTTTTAGTAGCTTTGTCAAATGGTTATTAATTACGTGATTTAAGATGTACCACATTTGTTTGGAAAATTCAATAATTAATTAAAGTGACGCATGCTTCAAACATATGTTTTTTATGATAATTTTTTTGGGATAAATGCAAAAACACTCCTAAACCTTAAGGATAGTACGGATTGAGCCCTAGACCTTTAAAAGTTAGGTTTTTGAATCCTTAAACTTTCAAAAATTAGTATTGCGATAATAACTAACTGTTTTGGTATCAAAGAGAGAGGTAAAGTAAATGTGTACATAAATAAAAATTTAGGGGTGAATCCACACATAAATAAAAGGTTTCATTTAGGCGAGGGATGTAAATCTGCATCTTTTTCCATTTGTTTGAATGGAAAACGAGACATGTCCTTAACAATGCTAACTTTTGAAAGTTTTGGTGGTTAATCTATATTACCTTTAAAGTTTATGGGGTGTTTTTCCATTTTGCTTAGTTTTTTTAAAGCATGTTATGAGTTTTGTTACAATCATTCATGATTAAGGTTCAAGATCAGTTTATAATTTATCTAAACCAATTCTAATAGAAATGATTCAAACATTAAAAGTTTTCATTCTTTCAATTTCTTAAAATTTATTCAAAGGTAATTGTTTTTTATTTATAGAGGGGCTTTTGCACAAATTTCTTTGGTTTTTCAATATTTTCTTATTCTTCAAAATAATAAATAAATACAAAGATTGATACTTAAATTTTTACTATTTAAATATCAACACTTGATTGTATTAAGTGGAAATTCCATTTTGTTTTTGTTGATTTTCAAACTTCTAGCTGACATGGTTTTTTTCATTCATGCTAAGAGGATTTGCAAGGCTACCTTTTTTTCTTTTTTCCTAGGTTTGTTTTATGTATTATAATAAAGCCAAAACTTGTTTGTTTTGGACTCCAATCTTATAATTATATAATTTTACCCTTAACGTATTAGGAAAAAGTAGGTAAAGCATGAATGATAATAGTGCATCTTAAATATATTAAAGGGTGAAATAGGCATATTATACGTCACTAGTATACGTATGGTTATTAGAGGTGAATTAGTTTGCCTCAGTCCGGAATTCGCTTGATTTGACTTATTGAGGAGATACATTGCTCCAATCTAATCTCTCGAAAATAATTCCACATTGTGACAAAAGAGGCGAAATCCTCCTCATATATAAAACTAGAGGCGAATTTCACGAGAGACGAATATCTTCTCAATTAATTAAAAAGAGGTGACACTCGGCTGGATAAATTTTTTGTCTTTTTTATTTTTTTTCAAATCAATAATGAGGCAACACGCGCCTCTAAGGTAATTTTTTTTTTAAATTTTAAGATTGAAGTGAAACTCGTTCGTCTGCTAATTTCTCTGTTTTTTTTTTTACAGTAATTTTTTTGTTTGCCGATATATTTATTTCCCAATTTTCATTCGAAAAGTTATTTTTAAGTATTGTATTAATTTTTATTAAAATTTATATATGTTAATGTTAATAATTAATTTTCCTTTTAATTTTTACCAAATAATAATTTTAACAATGAAACAATACAATTGTTATGATATAATTAATCACCATTAAGACACATAAACCTATACCAATCCTAAGTTTTAATCCAATACCTGTCAAAACAATAATAAATAGTTAATATTATTAATGGAAATTATTTATCGTACAAACATGAAATAGTTAAGTATTGTCATTAAGACATATAAACAAATATTGATCCTGTATTATCCAATAACTAAAAAACAACATCGACAACACGACAAGTATAGATCATAAAGACAAATAATATAAAAGCAAATCGAAGATAAAGAAAGTTCGGATGAGAAAAATGGAGAACAAATCGACCGAGATACGAGAGAGAAAGTTAGAGGGAATGAATAGTAAGGCAAGAGAAAAAAGAAGGATCGAGTATATACAAGATAATGGAGAGGCAAAATTCACCTCAAAGATATATTTGAGGTGAAATTCATCTTTGTTTATGTGAGCTGAGGCAAAATTCACCACTATCCTTCTCAGCTAAGGTGAAATTCGCCTTTGAAGTCCATTTGAGGCAAGACTCCCCTCAATCTTCAAATTCAAATATTGCGCGCTTCTTCATGACTTTGCATTTCCAAAATTTTTTTTTCTAAATATATAATAAATATTATGTTAAATTGTTGAGAGGTGAGATCCGCCTCTGTTTATACCAATTGAAGTGATACTCGCCTTTGTGGTTTGACTAAGGCAAGTCTCACCTGAATACGAAAATTCAGATTTAGCACGCACCATCGTGCTACCGTTTTCAAGTTTTCTTTAAATTAATAATATATATTATGTTAATAACTTTATATGTATAACCGAGACAATAACTCATATAAATAATATTTATTTTGTGTAGACACATTAAAAATTTCTATATATTAATATAGAAGGAAATACAAACATCTTTACATAGTTTTCTATCATTGTAGTATATTAGATATATATTTTGTAAATAATTTTGATGTTTCTAAATATTTGATCCTTTAATCTCATAATAATATGAAAAAAAAAAAAATTGCTATCAACTAAATACCACTTTTGTAGTATTCCAACCATTCAATGCAGTTATGTCGAAATTTCATTGTCAATGTATGTTAAATTGTAGTACCAATCTAATGCTAATGCTTAGTATCTTGCATAATGACATGTAATATTCAATCCACTTTTGAAATTATATAAGGTATCCGATAGAAAGATGGAAACATACATAGAAAGAGAGAGGTAGTCCCAACTGTATAATCAATAATTCAAACTAAAGTCCTCAACTCAGTCAAGATAATACAAAACAGTGCAAGTCTATATATAAAAAATAAAAAATTTAACATCACATAAAAGAAAACGTAATATAGTCCACCATGGCCTCGTATCATCTATTAAATTGATGTTGATGCACCTGAGTCGATCCAAAGCTACACGTTGTCTAGGATGTAGAGGTAGAAATAGTAGAAGGTGATGGCTAGTGGTATCTATAGGTCGATAGTTGATACTGCTGACTCAAGCTAGAACTTGATGGTGGAGTCGAACTAGTGTCACACCCCGAAGGGTACTCTAAACGTGGCAGCCCACCACATATAATATCAAGACTTAAGAATGACTACTTTAGTCATGCGAAAGTCTCGGTATTACATGTAAGGCATCTAGCAGGGTAATAAGAGACGCTTTTGAAAAGTCTGGTCTAAGCAAGTAAAAATGAACATATAAGAATCTAGAAATAAAATAGATCATAATATTAACAATTAAAGGTCTATCACATGATTCTTAGGAGCATATCCCGCTAAATTCCAAGAATCGAAATAACTAAGAGTCTTTATAATAATTTAAAATGCTAAATCAAAATATTTTAAAGAAATTCTAATTTAACCCTTCAAGTAGATTTCCTTCAAAGCTCCCAAAAGAAAACTTACGCGGATAAGAGGAGGCATCGGGTATAAAAACAGGTGCTCCTGTGAATGCAAGTATCTATAGGAGCATAGGGCTTAGTGAGTATAATCCCAGTAATCATAGTTAAAACAAAATATCAACCAAGTTTATTAAACAAGCAAATGGGATGCTACAAGTACGTAAGCATACAAGACATATGATTTTCCAAGAATCATATGTTGAATGAATTACGCCCTTCATTCGGGTTTAAGTATTCCGGCCTATTACGGTCACTACTTCTTTAAAAAAAAAAATTCTTATAGATCTTACCGGCTCCTACTTGCCACATCATAAGATACTAGTTATATCTACCACCACTATCATACACTTGTCCCACCAATTGTATAATAGCAAATGCAATGTGACTCAACATATGAAGTGCATGCATCAACTTTTATTTAAAGCCTAGCCATTATGTTTTCATTTATTATAAGTGATCAACCAATTTCAAACACTTCGACGTGATAATAAGCATACAATTTATTACAAGTATTTAATGCTTCGATATACTTAATATTCTTTCAACACGTTATCATACATCTTCAATTTTATCTTTCCTTAAGTCTAATGCAACTAAATTTACAAGCACAAACATAAGTATGAAAAATAAAGAGAGTAGACTTACTCGGCCATGATGATACTTCTTTCTTATGGATGAGTCAATTGGTCAATCTACTAATCAAAGTAATCCTCCGGGTATGGATACTCCTCCTTGGGATCACCTAATCAAGAAGAATACCCATAATGAGTATTTTTTTTTATTCTATTATACTTATTAAAACTATGTCGTAAGATCGTCAAAATTCGTATAGAAGACAATTCCAACTTAAAACGACCATAATTTGGTCATTTTAACTCAGAATTGCTCATATAATATACCGTTTTCTATCTATTTGAAAAGATCTATCCATTTCTAAAACTATATTCATCAAACTAAGTCATTTGAGCTCCGAAACAGTGACGATCAAATTCAACATGAATTTTGCAAAACTCAATTTTTCATCTTTCAAATACTTGTATCAAAGATATAGATACTATAATAGTGGAAAAGGCCTCAAAAATGTATATATATATATATATATATTGACTTATATCAAATGCATGAATTTACTGAAGTTGTCTTAATTATGAATTTTTTGGTAAAAGCAAAGTCTTCTAAAAATTTGGAAAAGTAAAACTTTAAAAAATTCCTACTTAGCTTGTTAAAAAATTTCTTAAGTCATTTTAAATGAATATTTTCTCCTTCTTAATTCCATTTCCTTAGTCTTTTAAATTTCAAGAGAAGGATTTTTGCTTTTCTAAGTTTTTTATAGCTTAATTTCTAGGGATTGAGAGGGTAGTTTTTGAATACTTCTTGAAAGTAGCTAAAATCTATCAAACTCTATACTTTGTTAACCATTCCTAATGCTTATTTTAAAAAAAATGATTTCCTAAATTGTTCATTAATTTTATTCCTTAAGATCATTCTATTCTTATGAAAAAAAATTTCTTGGTTTTGTGTCAAACTAGTTTATTCTTTTATATTCTAAAGTATTGGTGGGAAAATGAAGTTTAGTAAAATTTTGTTTAAACAAGAATTTGAAATTTTGATTTTAAAGAATACTTTTCCATTTTATGACTTTGTAAAGTGTATATATGTATTGTCTAAAAATTCCTATGTTCTTTGGTTACTAAAATTTATGATGAATTCCTCTAGATTTTTAGAAAAGATTTCTTAAGATAGATTCCTAAGTTTTTTTATGAAAAATCATTTCTTTCATGACAACATTTATTTTGGAAAAGAACTTCTATTTAAGAAAACATTTCCTTCTTTATCTTGTTGAAACAAAATCAATATGTTCATGCATGGTCATGAATATGAAATCATGAAATTATGAAAACATAAGAAAGACATAATAAGTAATAAAATAAGCAAGTTAATAGAAATGTCATGTATTGGAAACCTTAGCTTTATCAAGGTATCCCGAGACTAAGAATAGACTAGTCCCAAAAGAAATAAAAAAAGAAAGAAAAGATTGTTTTGACTTGATGAGGACAAGTCTAATACTAGAGACTAGTCTTAAAACAACATGAAATAAGTAAATAAATTGCATAACTTGAAAGTAAATAAATAACAATGAGCTTATATGCTCTAAAGATTATATATAAGTATATAATTATATTTAGTTAAATATATAAGAGGTTAACATAATATCAATAATAATATGAGCAAAATAAAATAACAATATAAAAATATATAAATACATATTCATGAACAAGAACAATACATGAACATAGTGTAGCTTCCATAACATTAAGTTTAGGAAACTCACACCATAATCATATAAAGTTACATGACATGGTAAGAGAGATTTGAGGAGATTTCTTACCTAAAGTAAGAATGGTAGTAATGTTTGTAGTAGAAGAGACTTTTGAGAAGAAATTTTAGGAGAGGTTTGGGAGAGTGTTTGAGAGGAAATTTAGAGAGAATTTTGGAGAGTAATTTTGTGGGTAGTAATTGTGTGAATGAAGTGAAAGAGGACGGGGTATTTATAGGAAAATAAGAAGTGAATTTTGAGTGATTTAATTAAAGAAAAATAAAAAAAAATAGAGGAGGGGGGGGAAGAGAGAGAGAGAGAGAGAGAGAGAGAGAGATTTATTTTTTTTGTAATTTTGTGTATTAAAAGTAATAATATGTAAAATAGGTGTATAGAGTGTAAGAATATGTGTTAGAAAAAGTAGAGATAAATGAATAGTGGAGAATAGTAATAAATAGTGTAATGTAAAGTATATGTGACAAGTAAAATATCGGCAACAAGAAAATACGTGTATAATTGCGATACGTTATTTTTAGTTATTGAAAAATTACGAAATTGATATTTTTGAAATCCTTGTATTAAATTGGTCTTAACGATGTTTTCGGAATATTTTTACTATTCCGAGCTCCATGATACGCTTTTCAAGAACTGATCCAGTTTGGGTCCAAAGGACACTTGAAATTCACGAATATGATATTTTTACGTTTCCTTATATTATTACAAACTATTATCACTAATTATCTCAACTTCGTTTTCTAGGGCTAAATAATATGGAATGCCGGATCTAAATACTAGGGTTTGTACTAGTCTTTCATCGACCTTTAGGGTTTCCGATTGACTTTTAATTCTAAGATTAAGTTGAAAAATTAATCGAAATTTTAGGGGTTTTCAACTAGGGAATGGGCAAGAGCTATACTAAGGTTGCTATGAAGACGACTAGAAGGTTGGTCTTGCTAATATCTAGTGTGCAAAGCCCGATACATGGGGATGACCTTGCTATTATTCGAAGCTGCTAGGAGATCTTTGATGTCCGGTAGGCTGCTGAGTTGATATCCTTGTATGACTAGCTGGCTGGCTAGACAATGATCATAATATGGCCATAGAGGTGAAGTTACCGAGGCGAAAGGTAAAGTGTCTGGTTCGACTAACATAGGTTGGGTCCACCAACAGGGCTACTCATATGTAGTGGAGCCTGAGAGTATGGTGTGTACTTCTCGTATGATGGCATCAAAGGCCGACCATTGTACATCTCCCACATGCGGTCCATATTTTTTATTTTGCATCATAGCACGTTGATCTCACCATCTAAGTTCACAAAAAGCATTGTCTCAGAGTTCTTCATAATAAGAACATCTATTTTCAAAGATTGGAGTATCGTATCCCAAACCTCGTTGATAGTTGGACCTATGGCCCAAAACATCCTTCATGATATCAATATTACTCATAGGCTCTTAGCCCATCATAGTTGCAATAGCATCCTATTGGGCCCTTCTCTCCTCCATCCGTGCCTAATTTCAAAAGATGAATGGTAGTTATGTCAGTAGTATGAAAATACCATAAAACTGTATTATTGTATAAATAAATATCAAATAGTCTTATATAATAATACTCATTTGTAGGCATCCCATTCTTCTTCTTAGTATTACTGCATTAGTAGTTCCTTATGGGTGTGAAGTTCTAAAACATACAACAAAAAGTGAAGTAAAAACACATATTTGTGACTTGAATTCATATAATATGTTGACATGTTCAAGTGAAGTATAAAGTGGACATTATCGAATCACATTGGAAAACAAATGGTACATCATCGAGTTAGTCCTCTTATGTCTAAGACCTTCTACTTCTTTAGATTCCTTATGCTTACCTTGGATCGATACTGCAAAATAAGAAAAATAACTAAATGTTTTATTAGATCGATTAGGAGTGGTCGCATGTCATCTATCGTTTGGAAAACATACATACCCCATAGCTTTGATTTGCCTCTTTGAAGAGAATGAACTCCCTCTGTACTTTCACCCTGTGCTCATACCCATGTGAAGGGTTAATTACAACTGCCTCTCATTTACGATTTGATATTATGTACTGCTTCAACAAATGTCGATTTTGATTGTATGATTTACTAACCACAAAATTTAGTGCACCTTACCACTTGTTTATATTCTACTAGTTGGGCAGTGCTGAGAACTTTTGCTACACATTAAAAATAGACTGCTTTAATGAATAGGTGAAATAATACATAATTTATGAAAGTATATGTTAGATAAAAAATGAACTTATCATGACTCTTTAGATAATGCCATGTCGATATGACTCTAAGAATGTTGACCATGCATTACTGTTGGGACCCTCCACGAGCAACTTCTTTGATGCTCTATGATGGAGTAGGAACTCTATCTTGAGCATTCTAGTAAGCTTCCACAAAATGCATTTGTACCTTTGGCATGTAAGTACCGACCTCTAGCCGGTCTTCGTGAAATGCTCCTTTGCCTACTTCCCCTTATACATGCCTTGTTTTCTACATGGCATCCTGAGATCAACCTCTTACGAAAGGCATATCGAGCAATCTCCTCCTGCTTAATTGCCACCGCACATAAGTCCTTAGCGTTAAAACGTTTCGAGGTAGGAATTACATTATACTAGACATCATCCCCTAGTTGTGATCAAAGTCATCCCCTCCCTAATTGGTACCCTTAAGTAATGTAGTCGATGATCCACCTACATAAACAAGTATTTCTATTAATATGTTGATTATATATGGACATAATATGGTAAATGGACAAGTGTAAACAATAACATTACCACTGTACTGCTCGGCCATGCATTAGCATCCTGCATGCTCACATTAAGGAAGTGAGGATCCATCCTATACATACAAAATCTAAATGTTATAGATATAGTATATTTAGATTACCACAAACTCAAAAATGTACACAGACTTATTGATATTCTTGTGTGAAGGGTTGTCATCTTCCTAGTTACTACTTATACTATTATTACCTCTCTAAGGTCGGGCAACCACGTTAAGTTTCATATGTCAATGAAGATGCGATCAATTGGAATTGTCTAGTGCCTTGCAACCATCTATTGGAGAGGCTCATCAATATCTCATTACTCTTCTGGATCACCTTCGCTAAGGGGTTCTGTTTGGAAAAGTCCCTAAGTGAATATATATACGTGGTATACTTTTTGGATACCATTCCAATCCCTAGAATGTTTGCTTAGGTCTTTAATGTAAAATACTTGTTGTACATAATCTACAAGAATGTACGAATCACTCCCTACCATGTCCTTTGCATGATGATTGAGATGAGACCTCTATTAATGCTTTCTAGTTTGCTCCAATTGGTATCAAACCACTTGCATTTGAACAAAAACATACACCTAGATCCCACATAATTAAATTAAATAACTTTAGTGAGAATGCCATAGAAAGTTATCCTTTGCCCATTATGTGCACTAAGCATGCATATACCATTGTTTTGCAATCTCAATGACATTGCTCTAAACTCAGTATTGCATAATCTTCTAACACTTATGGCTTTTGAGAAGTCTTGAGTTGCATAACCTACAAAAAGATTCAAGGGAGTAGTTAGTGAATTTCCCCCATGTGACTTTCTTTGTTAGTAATTAGTTAAGAATTAACCTAAGCCCTAAACATTCCACAAAATGCTTGCATGCGAGTGCTCCTACATTACGTGCTCCATGTGCATTTGGTTCTTGCTCGAACTATCTGATCATAATTTAGTTCTTGCTTGTGAGCGCTCCTACTTACCTGACATACGGTTGGACTTCCTCGCAATTGTTTAGCCTAGTCCAATGCATATTATTAACTTCAACATCCAACACCATAAGGGTTAATGCACCTAACAGTTGAATGGGCTATGCAAATATTCAAAATGATGAAACGAAGCCTTATCCAATAGTTCATCCCATGACCAATTGGGTCTATTTATCCTCGATCCCATACTCTTAAAGTACATCAGGCAAAATTGAATGCTCTATTGTATAACATATGATTTTATGATAGAACCCTTTGGTCTTGCCTTATTTCCTAGCATCTCCCTTAATCACTCCCAAGTATCTCTCCACTAGATACATCCAACGATACTAAACTAGTCCACACGTTCGAGCTTCCCTTGGCAAATGTACAGCTAAGTGGACCATGATGTAGAAGGATGCAGGTGGGAATATCGCCTCCAACTTGCACAGTATTGGAATTATTATTTTCTCTAATGACTAAAAAATTTGTACAAAAGTTCCTTAATAATCAATTCCCTAAACAACCATGATACATCACAAACCATGATGTAAATTTGACTGTTAAGAAAATCACGAATGACTATAGGAAAAATTTGTTGAAGCAAAACATGAATACCATGGCTCTCTAAACCTTTTAAACTTGCTCCACTACGACTAGACATGATGTTATATTTGAAGAATATCCATTTGGCAATTTCACATCTTTGATCATGTTGCATATATCCCTCATCTACCATGACGATAGTGTATATCCAACTATCTTTGTATTGTAAATGTAACTTAGGGTGAACACTCATTACTTAGAGTGTCAGTCTTAATGTTTTTATGTCTTTTGACTTACCCTTCAAAGCAAAGATAGTTCCAACTAGATTGTGGCATATATTCGTTATTGATGTGCATCACATCAAGATTGCGGCAGATATGAAATTCCTACCAGTATGGCAATCTTGAAAGCATACTTTTCTTACACTAGTTTGTATAGACTTCATTTCGTTGCTAACCAAGCCTTTCCTACACTTTCCAAGCTAAATGTGTTGTACGACTCAACTACACCATAGAGTCCTCACCGACGAAATCCCTTAATGGAGGGCTTGTCTCGACATTACCATCAAAACTTCTACTATTGCATTGCTAGTGATGCCTCGATGGCAAAAGTCATCAGTGGCCCATATAATGAAACTTATTGTTTGCATGTTCACCTACACAATCTAAGTTACATATAGTGCATGACTTGTATCTTTTAGTCATCCAACTAGAAACATCACCATATGTTAGGAAATCATTGATTGTCCACACAACAACACAACATGTAGTTGGAATGCTCAACCATCCACCACATCTAAAGTCCTTACATTGTTTATCCAGAGTTCTTCTAACTCTTCCATTAGAGGTTGCAAGTAAACATTAATATCTTTACCTGGTGATCTAGTCTTGGAATTAAAAGTGGCATCATCAGATGCAAATCCTTCATGGACTTTAATGGTAGAACATTATATAGAAACCGAAAGAAATGGCTATACGCTATATGTCATGCTAATGTTAGCATAAAGATTAAACCCATCAGTAGCAAGTCATAAGCTCACACTCTGACGATCTACTCTAAACTAAGGATATTTGGCATCTAGTCCTTCCACTAGTTAGAGTCTACAAGGTGCCTTATCAAGCCTTCCTGATTAACATATTTTTCATTGTGCCATCTCATATCCAGAGCCATCTTCTTATAAATGGATAGCCATTAGAAGCTTAGGATTAGTGGAAAATGATGGAGAACCTTCATTGGTACGATCTTAATTTTCTTAGAATGATGTTTCCATCTCCCTTCACCATAAACTGAGCAGCTATCAAGGTTCTTAAACTCTTTTCAGAAAAGCATGTAGTCATTAATATAGGCATAGATTATGTTTGCATCTATATCTAATTGCCCGACCCTTTTTTGTACTTCTTAAAATGATTACGAAAATCAATTATCGTCTGGTAACAAATTCTTTATAAAAGCAAGCCCATTATTGAAGGATTTCATAGATTGTTGCCATCAACTTTCATATTCATCATCTGAAGTACCATAGACAATACTAAAAACTTAGTATAGCCCGGATACACTGGCCTCTTTGCACTCTTGAACATCCTCATCCATCGGTTTCCATCACCTCCACTACTTTTGTCCCTGCTATCCGTGTCATCTCCCTCAAGATCATTCATATTAGCAGCCAAATCCTCCAAGAATCAATGATCGGCTTCATCTTTGAAGGGTTGATACTCACCTAGGATGCTCCCATCGCCACCCCCTACATCATCATGCAACTCATCTTCGTTGTCCATTCTATTAGACTCCTCAACGTGATAAATCCACCTCAAATAAGATCAGGCCATTCCTCTTGACATGAGGTGGTACTCAGCAAGATGAATAGAGTGCCATGATGTGTTCAAGTAGTCCCTACACGGGCATCTTATCAGTCCATCTAACCTTTTGTGGTTGACTACTACTTATAAAAACCCATTAACTTCATTTCTATATTCCTTCGTTCTTACATTGCATGTCATGTGTCAGGTTTGTCAGACATTTTATCCTAAAATTTAAAGAAATGACATCTTTATTCTATTAGTTATTTTTAAGTATTTTCTACCCATCTACATTTTCTAAATTTTGAATATTGTAAACATGTAATATATATAAACACTTGGGACATTAAATATATATACTAGTATTGCATAATAAGTTTATGTTTTTTGCACGTGCAAGTTTTATAGGACGTACACACGTATACATATAAAAAAAAATTATAAAAACTAATGCAATCATGATGTATTTATTTATACATACAACATATATCATTGTTAGTACATAAGTAAATAATTTATTAAACTATTAACTAGCATAGTTATATAAATATGTAAATATATCAAACATTTAAGATATATACTAATATTTCAAAAAAATATCTATATATAATAAAATAATTTTTTAAATATTAAAAAAGAATAACTAAATTAGATGTAGACAACTTGACAATTCAAACTTTATCTTATACTAAAGTATTTGGAAGAATAAAAAAAAACAATTAAATAGATAATTAGATATTTCCAAAAGAAAAAAGATATGAGATAGCAAGAGTGAGAGACCTAGTGAGAGGAGTGAGTTGAGCATAAAAGTGGGGGTTAAGGCAAGTTTTGCTTCAATTTTAAAAAGGGGCAACACTCATCCCTTTCTTTCGCTCGTTTTGTTTGAATTTTTACTAGCACATCGAAAAAATTAGGTAATGTTCTATCTCTTGCTCTTTTCCACTCACAACATTTTTCCTAGAAATAATTGGCATAAACTCTATATTCTATTAACTACTCCCTCTCTCAGATATTCATTAATTTTTCTCCTTTTTTATTTTTTTATTTTTTTCTTTTTGTCATAGCATTATTTTGTTATTTCAAATATGTTAATGTTACCATGACTATAACAAAAACAGAGTAAACCTATATCAACATTTCAATTCTTCCCTGAGTTTTTTTTTTTTGTATTGTCATATATGTTTTATCCTAAATTATGGTGATTATGCATTAAATATCAATGGAAAAAAAAGATGGATTAATTATGCAACTATATAAGTAAAAGAAAGACTCTCCGTACAGTCAATCTTTTACAGTGTTAATTTCTCTTGAGACTAAACGAAGGTACTTATGCCTTATTCTTATGCTATTTATTATTGATATTTTTATTTTGTTTCAATTGATTGTTTATGTAATGCCTTAAATTTAGACTTATTTACAACCTACCATATGTCTATATCATATATGGACACACAAAGGTTCAAAACTTGCTATAACTATAACAGGCATAATAAATACTCCAAACACACTTGTATGTTAATGACTCTAAATATTATTCGGCTACACACTTGTAATAATAATCAATCACATAAATATCTACTAGTGATTCTTAAGAGTTAATTTAACATCCACTATTCTAACTCTACAAAGACTACAAATTACCACTAAAAGTTACTCTAGTAAATACTAAGCTCCTAATATCCTTTAGAGCAACTTCACATGACTAAGGTCTCCCTTTTCCATTAATTTTTATATGTTCTCTAAGCATCACTTAGAGGGACTTCAGTGCTAGTGATATTCTTAGTCCACTAATCAATAGTTACTAGCATTACAATGCCCTACACGATCGTTACTTGTACTTAAAAAAGAGAAAAGTGAGCCAGAGCCTAGTATGATACTACTACAAGCCTACATGAGTGAGCATGCATAAATGAGTCACACACAATCCTTATTCTAATGCAGCCAGGAATTGATTATTGTCTTTAATGTAAGTCTAGCAATCAACATGGGGATAACTCCGTATCTCAACAATACACTTTATGTATAACACATATATACGATGTTAGGTGCTTCCCACCATTGAAGAGTCCATGATTCAAATCCTAAATCTACACCTAATCATCTCCAAGTGCAACTTCATTAAGGAAAAAATCACACAAAGATCACTAGGGTACCATATTAGTATCAGTAGTACTCTTGGCCCACTAACCATAGCCAAGCATATGGAACACAAAAACTTAATAGCTAGATATTCAATTAATTTATTTGAGACCTAGCCTAACAAATACAACAAGCAACCAATAAAGTAGTACATATACCTAGAAGTCATTCCATTCCAAAATCAGTATCTACTACCTTTCCCTAAGTTTATTTAATGCTTTCATCAACTACATTGGCTCATTCTTGCACTTTTGAATATTCCTCTAGGACCTACCTTTAAAATATCTCTTTTTCCTTTTTGAGTATCATTATTATTGATTCAGGTTAGATTTCTTTAAGAATTCCTACGGTTTTACTAAGATGGATGAGGGAAAGTTTCTTCATGTAAGGGAGGGGGGTTTGTAGAATACGATGGGAATTTCGTGGAGATTTTCTTGTAACATCAATATACATTGATTTAAACCAACACATCTTCTAAATTTTGTAGTGATTGAAACCTTTACCCTCATTAAAAACTCAAATTACATTTTAGCCCTTTCATTTTATTTTAATTAATTTTAGGGTATTTCATTTTATTCAGTTATTCATTCTTTGTATCTTTAAGTAATATATGTCATGAGATTAATTTTCAACTATTTAAGTAAAAAAATTACTATTCTTCACGACTTTCTCCCAAAAAATTTCATGCTTCTATTGATCTAATTAGGCAATTTCGATTTAGAATTAAAAAATATATATTTAACATCTTTCGTCAAACATACTAATAAAAAGGTTTTCAAGTTAGAAATTCAATGTCAGGTGAATATTACTTATACGGATTTTATTCTTAATATATATATATATATATATATGTATATATATTTCTTAAAGAACCAGTGTGTAGTCAAACTGGTACCAGCCTAGTGTCCATTGATAGAACTCCGATTGCAAGAAACTTGTTAAGACCCGGGCAATCCGGGCATTTTAACTGCCCGGCTGAGTCAACCAAACCCTAATGTCTGTTTACAATGCAAATGATATTATGGGTCTTTTTGGGTTGTTGTTTTTGCATTATTTTCAAATCGAATCGATGTTGATATAATATCAATGAAAAGTCAATAGTTTTACTCATAAACTGATATGTATTTTTAAGAAATAAATATGATGAGATTAATTATTCAACTATTTAAGTAAAAGAAATACTATTCTTCACGACTTTCTCCCAAAAAATTTCATGCTTCTATTGATCTAATTAGGAAATTCGATTTAGAATTAACAAAAAAATCATCGTATGAATTAAAAAAAATATTTAACATCTTTCGTGAAACATAATAATAAAAAGGGTTTCAAGTTAGAAATTCAATGTCAGATCAATATTACTCATACGGATTTGATTCTTTAAAAAGAAAAAAAAAAAAAAAAAAAAACAAACAACAAACAAAAATTCTTAAAGAGCCAGTGTAGTCAAACTAGGACCAGCCTAGTGTCCATTGGAAGAATTACGATTTCAACAGCCTAGTGTAGTCAAACTATGGCCGAGTCAAACAAGCCCTAATGTATGTTTCAGGCAAGACGCAGAAACGTCTGAACGGAGCCGCATGCATTTCATGGTTTCTACAAGTTGAAGTGGTCCGGAATTAAGCGAAGTCGAACATATATTCTGCTATTAACTCCTTTATCAATGCATATATATATTAGCTTTCTTTACACAGGTTAAGTGATGTGGGATTTTTACTGTGCCCTTCGTGACCGTTGAGCGCTTGTCCTCTCCCTCTATCTTTGAAACTCATATACTCATTAATATAAAAATAAATAACTTTATTCTATATTGCTTCCATGTATTTTCAGTTCCTTTTTGTAATATACTAATCAAATGGAGAGGATAAAAGCACATGTTTCCGTTTCTGTCCTACATCTCTAAATATAAAGTGACAAAAATTATACTTTACCCTGCTCTACTTAGTTTTCATTAATCTCTCCTCATTTAAAAAGTACTACGAAGGTCGTAAATTTAGCAGTACAGGATCATAAACTTTCTTCACCTGAAGCACTTCATGCAATTGTCTATTGCTCAGATCGGTACATTTATATTGTGTATATATTGAAATTCAGTTTGGCAAAATCGAGTACGATGTTTTGGTCTTTGGCCTTCTGTGAAAATTTAGTTTACACAGACAAGTCTTTCATAATACCCAATTTTTCATCAATATATTATTGTCTGGGAACTTGATTCTCTTTATAACTTCTTGCATAGTAATTAATTTATATAAATACTATTTTCATATCAGTTAATTGAGTAAGATAATAAAATTTCAAATAACAATAAAATAATAAGGACAATCATTCATGTGAAAATAATTATTAATACATACATAGGATTTATTAGTATTTCATTTTATGTTTTAAATGAACATACAAGTTTTTTTTTACCTTGTAATTTAGTAAAATTTGTTAATTCTTTAAAAAAATGAACTATATATATATTTTTTTTATCCCGGTTCAACCCTTTGATCCTTGATCCCTTGATGTGTTTAGGTCAAACCCCGATCCGGTTCTGAGAATATTGTAAGAACTTGGAATAAAAAGCATCGAAGAAAATGAATGAATGGGTTATAGCCACCCACATAATAGAACAAAAATTATTATTACAGTTTTTCTAAAGTGTATAATAAGGTTTATATCTTTGCTTCATGGAATAATTGGTATAGTTTAAGTAAATAAATATGTTTTCTTTTTTTACCTCAAGGAATAAGTGATTATTTTTTTTTTTGGACATTTTGTTTGTATCAATAGTATTTTAAGTGCAAACAAAAAGTTTTGGTATCTTATTCCTATTTTTTGGAGCATTATTTTATAATATTAATATTTCATATGATATATTTATTATAATGTCTGTTAACATAATATAATAAATGATGGTTTTTATGTATAGCATGTTTTAATCTATTACCATTATTATTATATTTATGTATCATTATTATTTATTATAATAGTAATAATAATTACTTTTCATTATTTATGAGGTATGAAATACAGTGCATACTCAACAATTCAAGTAATTAGGAATATAATAAAGAGAAATATGTTAATAAGTTTATTGTATTTTTACTATTTTAAATTGTGTTGTAGCACCTGTGATGCGGGTGCAACATCTTCTAGTAGTAATTTAAGTAATAAATGATTATTAGTTTTAATCTGCTTAATTTTTAGTTTTTAGTTAAATTTAGTTTTTTAGTTGAAATAGAATAACAAAAATTAGAATGAAAAAAAAAAAAGAAAAGATATTAAAAAAAGAAAATTAATTATCGTAATCGTTTCTCTCTCTCCTTTTTCTTTTTTTTTTTTCTCTTTTCTTTTTTGGTTGTTGTATGCTTCCAATCTCATACATGTGAGAATTTGTGTGGGATTAAGTGTTTTTATTTATTTATTTTACTGGCAATATATCTGATTCACAGGTTACGTTCCCTCGGATGATAAAATTGCAATCATAAACGAAAGTGACGTGACTATGCAATTAGACAAATATGCACATTTCAACGGCACCGACACCTGGGAAGCAGCTATAGGAACTCTACAGCCCGGAGACAGTATTAAAAAGAAATGGAGTGAAATTGATGACACTGGTGATATGATGGGAATATCGGGGAGAATTCATGTTAAACCATCGCGAGGTGCTGCAGGTGTCAAAAAGGGAGTTTTTAAATGCGCTAAATCAAAGGAAACTGCTATAATCCTGATAACCTACACAGAAAATGCCCCTGCCATCGGATTGAAGACCATTCCAAGAGGTTAGAGCGAGTCTCATGGTGCAGAATCACTTTGTTGAACTGAATTTGGTTATGGATTGTTTGTATTCGCCTGGTTGCAACTTTTTTTAGTAGCTATGTCAAATGGTTTTTTTTTTTTTCAGTCATCGTGTCAACTGGTTTTTTATTATGTGATTTAAGATGTACCACTTCTGTTTGGAAAGTTCAATAATCAGTTAAAGTGATTGATGTGTTAAACATATGTTTTTTATCATAATTTTTTTAAAGTGTTTCATTTGTTTAGTTGCATCCATTTATGATTAAGGTTCTAGATCAATTTATAGTTGATCTAAATCAAATCTAATAGATATAATTCAAATATTAGAAGTTATTTTCTTTAAATTCCTTAAAATTTAGCTAAAGATATAGCATGTGGTACTTCTTATTTTCACATAGACTCTTGCACAAATTCCTTTGGGTTTTTCAATTTTTTCTTATTCTCCAAATAATTACAAATACACGCATATCATATAATACTATTGTGTTGTTTGATAATTGAATTATTCAAGTATCAAGATTTCATTGTATTGGAGTTCGACTGCTCCTTACTCTTCACAATCCATCAATGCCTTCAATCGAGAACTTCATAACCACTTTATTGATCACCACAAATATACGCTCAAGCTGGGCAATACGCAAATCACAATACTTTAGGAAATAAAATATTTCCTCTACCTCTGTTGCTTTTTATATATTACAATTGTAAGAACATATCACTAGAATGATTTTCTCTCTCTCTCTTAATTAGAATTTACAAATGATGAATAAGAGAACACAATTTAAGAGAGAAAACTTGATTTGTTTGTTTGCAATTGAAAACTCTCAAATGTTGTCAAAAAGCTCTCTAAATCTCCAATGCAAGGCGTAGTTATAGTTTCCAAAAACTTAAATGTTCGTTGGAGATAATGTTTGTCAAACGGTGATAATTAATGTACGCAATGGTCAAATTAATTGTCCACCGACTCGTCAGTCCAAAGGTCTCTCATATCACACCTTAAAATTTCTTCTTCACGCCTTTGTTACATCTTGGTTTTAGGACTAGATTGCCTTTATGCTTAGATTTATAGGACAGGAATGTCGGTACTATGCTTGTAAGCATAAACACAACATATACACATAACATGGATGTAGGCCTCCCTTTTCTTAGCAAACTAAACTCAGTTTCAGAAATCGGAACCGGGAACTGAAACCCTAACAGCCTATTCACTTGACATGAAAAGCTATTCATTCCTTCCTCGTTCGAAGTAAAGTTGATATTATGGTGTTCACTTGAAAGGAAAGACAATTTATAATGGATTACTATTGCATAAGATCATGAATAACCATTCATGTCTCCAACCCATAAATTGTAATTCCATGCTCTATTTTTCAACTTTGTCATAAATACCCCTATATTGAAAATAACACCTATATAAGTATTCTCTCTTCGTAATTAATGTCAGGGGTATTATAGATATTTTACCTTTTACTCTAATAATTACTTGTTTTACTTTTTGCACTGAGTGAACATTGTAATATTCATTAAAATCCTATTATATTCCCTTTGAATTGGAATTCCATTCCCCCCTTATTCCATTTAGTGAAGTGAACGGGCCATAAAAGAATACCCTAAGGCTAGTCTGAACCTAGGAACCCTAAGTCCGACAATATCGAGAACGAAACCCTAGAACAATAAAAATGAGTTAGTTTTAAAATATAGGCCTAAATAATATATCAAAACTTAAAAAGATCAGATTTTAGAGAAATTCATTCATTTTGAACCCGATCAAGATTTGTTCTCAAAAACTAGTCCCTAGGACTCACAAATAGAAAAATATTATATAGGACTCTTTAAAACCAAAATTTAATAAGGAATTCAAAAATATAGTTATAAGAATTTTTCGATTTTATAAAAATTATAGTTATAGCCTTTTATCGTATTTTCATTACTATCGGTAATTTAATTGTCTAATCTATTTTTTTATTTATAATCATACCATTCACAAGTACAACCAACCACGCTTATTCTTACATCCTTACAATCTAACCTTACCTCCTTACATTATATTCCATACATTTACTTTTCCAATACATCTTATTACTTAAATTACTTTATTAAATTTGAATTATTACACAAAACAAATTCACATCTCTCTCTCCTCCTAGCTAGAACCGGTGCCCCCTTCCCTTGTCTTCTCTCTCATTTTGTTTTAATTTTTTTCTTCTTTTATTTAATTAAAACAAACACTAATTTCACTTCTATAAATACTCCTTTATGTCTTTCACTTTTCATTTTCTTTCTTTTTACTAAAACAAAAAATTTGCAATTGGTTTTCTCTTCTCTCTCCCTCTCCTTCTTGCCATGAGCTCCCCCTCCCATGCACACACATACACATTTTTTTTTCTTCAAGTTTTCTAGCTCTAAAAACTAAATGGGTAATAGATGTTGACCCCACCATAATAAAACATGTAATGGCAAGATCATACATGTGTGGTTCCACTAAAATCCTCATGAGCTATATGCTAGGGATGTAAAAACACTTAAGCATAATATTCTTGTCATCACAATGTTGTAGATCTTTATATTTAAGTTGTTTTGCTATTATTTTGCTTTATTATTATTATATGTTGTTCTTATTGATATTTTGTGCGTGTATTCTTTCTTTAACCTCATCTACATAACTTTCATATTGCATTTTACATCTATGACATGAATAATATAATAGATCTATTTGTTTTGAGTACATAAATGCCATGAAAACTTTGTTTTTATGTGACTAAAGACTTGTAGTAGTATGATAATAATAAAAATGCCAAAAAGTTCAAGAACTATTTTAGTTTCAACCAAAATGATTTTTGGAAATTCGATGGAAAAAGACACCTATTTAGAAGACCTATTTTCCAACTCTAAAATGAATATTTTACATTAAAAATGAAGGACTTAGGGAATAGGTATCATAAATGAATGATTTGATGATGAAGCTTAGTTTTACTAAGAGAAATTTTCAAAATAAGAAAAATGTTATAAAAAGTTAAGTTAGAACTTGTTTCAACCCTAACAAGAGTTTGAAATTCGTAACTAGGATGAGATGCTAAATAAACACCTATTTATCAATCCTAAAACAAGAGTTTCATTAAAGAAATAGAAGCCTTAGAGAGTAGGTTTGGTTAGGACTTAATTTTAGAAAGATTAAATGAGTTTTACCCAAGAAATAACCTTAAAACAATTTAGCAAAATCCGGATCTATAAATGATCCCCACTTAATCACCTATTTTCAAATACTAAAATGAGGATTTTAATAATAAAAAAAATAGAGGCCTTAGAGAATAGATGTAGTAAGGACTTGATTTTGACAAGAATAAGTGGATTTTATCAAGGTATAATCCTAAAACAAGGAAAAGTTTCAAAACATAGATCAAGCAATATTTTCATTTCTCAAAATTTTGTAAATTCGTAACTATGCAAAACCCTTATTTAAACATCTAGTTTCTAACTCATAAATGAAGAATTTTATTAAAATAATAAAGGTATTAGGCATATAGGTCATCAAGGCTTTATTTTAATAAACAATGGTGATTTTGCAAGAAATAAAACTAGTTTTTCTCATTCTAAGTCAAGTATTCTTGAAATTTTTGCAAAGTAAAAGTTTTCTAAAAATTCTTCTTAATCAAATACCATCAAGAATATACATATTATGGCTCATATCATTTTATTCATGATATAACTTGTAGATATTGCATGCACATATGATATACTAGGTAGAAACAATGCAACTTTCACAAAACAATTTCGGAAATGCAATTTTTTAGCTACTGATCAGTTTGATCCGAGCATTCCAAGACCTAGATTTTCAAAACTTAGGAATAACATCATAAATAGATAGATCTTTTGAACTAGATAGAAATCGATAGCTTATTTGCGAAACTCTGAGTTAAATGACCAAGTTATAGTCGTTTTAAGTTGGAATTTTCCGTTTATCACAAAAATTACGAACTTAAAAGTTTTTGTTTAATAATTTGGAATTAGTTATAATTTGAAATACTCATTTGGATATTTCTTTCGTTTAGATGACTTTGAATCGGAAGAATTCTTGCCCGTGATTACTACAACTAGAGATCAGTATCAATGGCCGAATGAGTCATACTTCCTATTTACTATTCTGTATTGTGCTTGTAAATTATAGTTGCACTAGAATGATAGGCAAATAAAATTGGAAATGCATGATGAGTAAATATGGGATTATGTATGCTATCTTTATGTGTTGAAAAATGTGCTAAGAATAGCGAAACCTGGTAATTAATCGATGTATGTTTATATGCCATGATTATAAGTGCCTGCCAATTGATTGGTCACCTATGAAATTGAATTAATGATTATTTGGATTAAAAAGTAATACAGACATAATCACTTCACGATGGGGATGGTGCATTTATTCATGGTTGGTTCTCCATGATCCATACAACATGAATGAAATGGGTTGCTCGTGAGCCATAAAACGATACAGTTGATCGGTTACCCGTGAGCCATAAACGGACAGTAATTCAAAGTAGTACCGCAAGATTCGTTAATATGTTAACTCTGAATGGAGGGTGTATATCCATTCAAGATATGATTTCCAGTTGATCATATGTCTTGTTTGCCCATGTGTTTGTTGCATTTCATATGGATGATTAAATCAACTTGTTTGTATGTATGTATGTATATAATTGTGGGATATGTGTATTATGGAAGTATTTACTCACTAAGCTAGCATAGCTTATACCCCCACAACTTCTTTTTGATGCAGTTCCTGTACCTATGATTGCATCCCCGGACTTGGCTAACTCAAGTAATGCGAAGTTAGGAGTTTCCCCTAGAAGTTTATAATTAGCTTTGTATAGACTTCAATAGGAAACCTTAAACAGTTGGGTTGTTATTAAAAATTAATACCTAAACTGGTTTTTTTTGTGGGGGAATGCCCCTTAGTATTTTGTAAATGATCATGAGATATCTATGGCTTATATTTTTATGCTTATTCTATTAAGTTAAACTATCTATCTCCAATTGCATATGTATTCTATTGTCGTAAGGGAATGCCTTGCATGTAATACAAGACTTTTGAATAATTGTGATAGTGATTCCTAAGTCTCGTATAGTATGCGGTGGACTGTTACGTTTAGGGTACCTTTGGGGCGTGATA
Organism: Combretum micranthum; assembly: GCA_024138025.1. Lineage (NCBI taxonomy): Eukaryota > Viridiplantae > Streptophyta > Magnoliopsida > Myrtales > Combretaceae > Combretum > Combretum micranthum. Next base: position 82,426 of record JAMXBD010003111.1, on the reverse strand, counting down.
ATGGATCTCCATATATTTATTCTCATAACAAATCTTTAATCTTAATAACGAGAAGTGTGTTTATAACATCTTTACATAACATTTGTGTAATATACAAATAAATAAATTATAGGTGTCATATGATGAAAATAAGAAGGTATTATGGTTCATCCTAATGTATAATTAAATGCTTTGTCTTTTAGCAAAGACGTTATTAAAGATGAGAAGATGTTTAAAGATAACGTTATATAAAGATGAAGAGACATAAATATTAAATATAAAGAGATGTTACTAAAAATGAAGAGATGTCATTAAATATGAAGAGACATTATTAAAGATTAAGAGATGTTGTTTAAAATTAAAGATGAAGAGGCATTATTGAAGATAAACAGTTATTCCTTATCATCTATATAAACTAGGTTTCTTCCTTCTCCAAAATCATTTCTAAACTTAGAAACCTCTCTAAAATCTCTCTAAGTAAGTGAATTTTCAATTCTTTAGAGATTAAAGGAATAATCTCTTTTTAAAGCATCTATTTTGTTGAAAGGATTTTGGAGAAAACCCTAAATAGCTTTCGAGATTTTGTTTTGCTTCAAGGAGATCAAGAGTCAAAGTTTAGGTAAGTCGTCATTTTCAATTCTTTAGAAAATCAAAGGATAATATATTTCTTTATGAGTGTACTTTTGGTTTCAAAGGGAAATTGAAGAAAAATTGTATCTTACTTGAAGATCAAGATTTTGGTTACTAAGAAGGATTAAAGATCACATTTTTAGGTAAGTTTGTATATTCTTTATCCTTATGATAGTATAGAGATGATGTCACGCCCTAATGGGTATCTTAAACATGATAGCTCGTCGTACATAATATTAAAACTTGAGAATGACTATCTTAGTTACTGGGAAGTTTTTATATCGATATAAGATGTATGTTCACAACAAAGAGAGTCCGGTGGAGTTATGCATTTTAAGATAGTGGCAATGGAACATGAGTCAATACTATTATGATTCATCAAAACATAAGGTCTAACAACTTCTATAGGGCACTCCTGATAAATCTCCAAATAACATAGTCTTACTAAGATAGATAACTAAAATTGGAAGATTCTAAAGGAAATATAATCTAAAGTCTTCAAATAGAATTCGTTTAAAAGCTTCTCAAAAGCGTAGGTTCTACCCGAACGGTCAGGTAGTCTTAGGTGCAAAAATAATGATCTTGCAACATAAAAATCTATTGGGGAGTAAGCATAACGAGTTTAGAGAGATATTCCTTACGTAAAAAATCATAACAAAGCAATCAAACAAGTCCATTTAGTAAGCATATGAAATGCAACAATCATGTGATCAAATAATACATATGACTATCCGAATTCGTATAGAATGCATTTGTGCCCTCCATTCAGGGTTAGGGAATGTTTTGAATGGATCTCAATCGACCTCCTTGAAATTTGCTCATGTCTTGGGTTTCAATCAACCTTACTACTAGTCTAGGCTTTCCTTATCTAAAGCAATCGATCCGATTCATCTACACCATGAGGTCATATTTCCCTAACGTCCTAATTCTTCAAGATGTAGTTAGGCAACTTACCTTTCTGGTCCCGCACTGAGGAGTAGTAGCAAAATGCAAACATGATATTCTAAGTAATATACATCATCAATTTAGTTATAACGAATTTCTGATCCTTCATTACTTCATTTAAGGCGATAAATCAATATTCCCACACACAACATAAAACATAAAGACTTTATATTAATGAACCAATCGAGTTTCGATATACTTATCGTTTATTGATCACATTATTGACTCACATACATAGTTCCCATGATAACCCGCTATCAATTTTTATCTTTTCTTAATATTTAGTGTTCTATTCTATAAGCACATGCGCGAATCCATAAAACGTAATAGAAAACTCACTCGGTCATGGCATTCTCTTTTAGGCAAGGTAATCTCTGAGAAAGAGATGGTCCTGGTCTTTGTCACCTAAACAAAAGAAAATTCCCAAAATGAGTATTTTATCCAAGATCTACTTAAACTATCTAATTCTTTTATCATTTTTGTCAAAATTCGGATGGCAAGAAATTCCAAGTTAAAATGATCATATCTTGCTCATTTTAACTAGGAATTTCACATATTATATGTCATTTTCTACCTACTCAAAAAGATATATCGATTTCTAAGGTTATTTTTTATCATAAAAAGCCATTTAGCTTTCAAAATGGTATGGTAAAAAATTATTACTAAAATTCCAGCCCTTAAAATATATTTTTCCAATCTTTTCATTAACCAAAAATCTCATAGCAAATACATAGATATTGATATAGTTGAAAAATCCTTTTTATACATATAAACTCACATTGCATGCATGATTCAATTGTTGTTGTCAAACTATGGCTTTTCATAAAAAAATCTCCTTTTTAAAGATTGGAATCTATAAGTTCCCTTTCTTAATTGTTGAAATGAAAACTAAGATTTTTAGTTTATTTCATATGAGTGCTTTTTATATGTTAACTACCATTCCTACTTCATAGACTTTATAAAAATAAGATTTTATATTTTTGAAAACTTGTTACTTTAGGTTGTTTAATGATATTACTTTTCTATGTGTTTTTCTTAACTAGTGAGTTGATTCTTGACTTAGATATTTATCTAGTTCTTAGTATTTGTTAGAGTGTTGGAATGAGTTCTTTTAGATATGTTTTTAAGAAAAACTTGTATAACAAAGAATTATCAACATAAAAATTTAATAATAAATTTATTTTATTTTGAAAAAGAGAGTAAAAGAACTTTATAACTATGTTTTGGAAAAAGCTTTACATAACATTAATACTTAAAATCTATGATAAACTTATTTAAATTTTAAAAAATGATATTGTTGAATTATAATCTTAAGTTTTAAATGAAAACTTTTCTTAAGTGTCAAAATTATTATTTTTTTTTATAGTGAATTTAGTCTTAAATTTTATAATAAAAAAAAGAACTCTTTTTATTTAGACAACAACATAGTGATTATGCATGGTCATGGGCATAAGACTATATTACATAACAAAAGAATAATAACTTACATGGAAAATAAGAGAGGTAGAAAATTAAATAAGTAAAAGAACATATAAATAAGATAAAGTATTGGAAGTTTTAGCTTTCATCTAGGCTTCTAAACTAAAGATAGACTAGTCTCTAAAAGAAAGTAAGAAAATAAAACAAGAAAAATCTTGAGAGTCTTAGATTGGTGTCAAGGCTCCCCAGACTTAGATTATGGACAAGTCCCATAAAAGAAAAGAAAAAAAAATTGTTTTGGTTTGATAATGACAAGTTTAAGACTAGAAAGACTAGTCTTAATAAAATTTGCGTGAAATAAATAAATTGCAAGAAATAAAAAAGCATGAATAAACAAAAGTCATGTTAGTGAGCTTTTATGCTCTAAGAATATATATTTATAAATATACTTAATACATATACAAAGTTAGATTAGAGCAATAACAAAAGATGATAATAAAAGAATAATAGTAATGGTATTTGAACATCATAAAACAAGACATGAACATATTATTGCTTCCATAATACCCATGGGTTAGAAAATATATACTATGGTCATGTTATGTTAACATGAACATAAAGAGGATTTTAGGATTTTTATTTTTTTAACCTAAGGTGGGAGATGAGTTGTAGAAGATGAATGGATGAAGAAAAATTTATAAAATTTGTTGGATATGGAAGGGGAGGAGTCATGGTTTGGGAATAAGAGAAGAGAAGGATTTTGAGGAAAAAATTTACAAGAGTTTTGGTAGGAAAAGAAAGTGTGTGTAAATAATGAAGAAGCAATGAGGTATTTATAGAGTGGAGTAAAAATTAGTGTGATTAAAATTAAATGAAAATAAAAATAAAAATGGGAAGATAGAGACAAAGGGGGCATCAGCCATGAGGTGTGAGGGGGGGGGGGGGGGGGAATTGATTAAATTTGTTATTTTGTAATGAAAAGTCGGTAATATGTAAGAGTTGAAAGATATAAAGTAGAATTGGAAATATAAATGTAAGAGATAGATTTATATTTTGTAAGAAATAAGTAGTAAGAAAAAATAGAAATAGTGAATAGTAGTGAATAGTAGAAATAGTATAATGAATAGTAAACAAGACTAATGAATTACTAGTAATAAAAAAATGTGTAAAGAGCTATATCTGATATTTTTAGATACCAAAAAATTTTAAAATTGATATTTTGGAAACCTTACATTATTTCGAGTCTAATGGTGTCATCGGAATAATTTCACTATTTTACTTATTAGGATCCTAGTTTTAGGAACTAATCCCATTTGGGTCCGAAACGAATTAAATTTTGACGAATCTGATCTTTTTAAGCTTTATTATATTATTACGGATGATAATCTAGAATTATATCAATTTTATTGTTTTTGGGTTTCGCGTGCGATATTACCGGATCTACATTCACTAAACTTAATATAGAACTAGGTTGACTTAAGGGTTCCCAGTTGACTTTTGGTTTTTAGGGTTTACTTATAATTACTGAAAAATCTAGGGGTTTATTGATAAATTTTGTTCAATTTTTGTCTGATTTTATTGAATGGAATTCTAGGGTTTATAAGATCTATTAAGGAAATCTGATCTTTAGAGAAGATTTTGTGTTTCATTCAAGGAAAATGGTATGGATTTATTATTCTTTGGAGATTAGGGTTTTAGGTGATGTTTGAAATTAGGTTTATTCTATATAAGAGATGTATTGAAATCTATTCTATTTATGTGATCAGGGTTTTAGGGTTTAGAGTCATGTTTCTTGAAATTGATTCAGGTATGACTTTACCTTGCTTGTTGTATGTGTGTGTAAATTGAATTAATTACTATCTAGCTTATAATTGAAAAGTTTGTTGCTTGTGCATGACCACATAGAATACGATATTAATATTGGCAACCTGATGATCCTTGTGTGTTGTTGTCCCGAGTTGAGTTGCACCTAAAAATAATTCTAGTAGATTAGGAGTCGTGCCAGCTTAATTATGGTACGCAACAATATGTGGGGAGTACCTAACATCACTATATGTATATAAAAGTATTTTGTGTAAAGGCTTGTTTTCTCGAGGTCATGAGTTACTCTAGGCTTAAAACTAATTGCAAGTAGTTCTAAATTGTATTGTTTGCTTGACTAATCAAAGCTAATAACCTGTGTTTGCTGCATTGGTTTTATGTTGTATGTAAAATTTGTATGTTGCATGTTCATGCGTATTTATTTGTGGTATGGCGTATTGGGCGTTTTTGCTCATTCCTTTTATTTTTCAAGAGCAGGTGAAGATCAAATATTATATGATTTACCTAGATTTGATGTCATTATGAACTACAGGAAGGATGATAGTGGACCTGATTATCCTGTTAGCTCCTAGATATACTTTGGATCTTATGATTGCTTATCAAGGAATTTATTTGAGTAGTAATTTTATTTGACTTTTTGAGATTTTTTAAGTTTGGGTTATGTTGGTTATGGTTTATGCCAATGAGGCTATTTGGATGTTTTATTATTGAAAGTATTTTAAACAGGCACCTTTTTATATATGAGTATTAGAGATATATCTTCTGATTATTTATCGACTAGTGTTTCATAGCTTTAACGTGTCTATCTATATTGAGGGCATGTGGCAGGTTGTAATACCATCAGGTTAGGGCGCTACAATTTGTTCTCATCAAAATCACATATAAAGTAATTCATTTTAACAATCTACCATATTTTGATGAGGGCAAATAGTTATGTAAAAGCTTTTTGATACTTCACTCCCCCTTAATAAAAGCTCCCCCATATTTTTGCAATAGCAGCACCAGATTAAAGAATTTAAGAACAATCCATTAAGCATACAATTAACTCTCTCTTAGTCATCCATTATTTGCACATTTAATTTCATTTCTCCCCATAATTATACCATTATTTCTCCCCTTTAACCTCATCAAAAGGATTTATACAAGATAAAAAGCAAAAAGAATAAGGAGAAACAACTATATCAATTAGCCAGGTAACAAAGTTAATAACATATCAAAGCAAAAAGTCATAGAAACGCCCAAACATAAAGTGTCAAAAAATTAACAACACCTGAAGAATAAGGATTATGCACTAAAATCAATTTTTTTTTCAAGCTTAATGTCTAATTCATGCACAACAACAAATATAATAAACAATAATAAATAGAGAGATAGGAAAAGGAAAGTTTGCATCGCGATTTTAACGTGGAGTTCGGTCCGCCTCCTAGTCTCCATGATCCAAAACAATTGCCTTCCTCAATAGAGGACTTCACCACTTTATTCACAACAACAATTTACCTCAATAGAGGACTTCAACACATAACAACACAAATGCTTGAGTTGAGTCTTTACAAACTTGAATACACTAGACTCAACTCAAGTCTTCACTAAATTACTTACAACTCACTTAGTGTAGTATTTGACAAAGGATAGCGATGACAAAACACTTAGCACTATACTTAGCTCACACTTATACAATATTACAATTACAATGAAAGCTTTAGAGAGTGTTTACAAGGAAATGCTTGCAATAAATAAGCTACAGAACTTATCTACAAGACCATAAACACTTGTATTTATAACATCTTGAAACCTTTAGCTGTTGTCAACAAAACACAACTCCAACAGTCTAGTAAGAGAGGCTCTAATGGCTATTTTTCGGTCAATTAGCATCCGGATGCTATAGGCCTACGTCGTCTAGACACTATCTGCAAACAAAGCAGCAAACTAGCTACCGTCCGGACGCCATATATTACTATCCAAACAGTATGTTGCAGTGCCTGATTCTAACCTCGACACTGTTTCGTATTTTGATAATAACTTTCTCATCCGGACTTTCGATTGAGGTGATTTAAGATGCTACAAAAACTTAAAGAGAGATCTACAATTTCTTGTTTTAAGCATTAACAAATCCTAAACAAAAAAGAGGTCTAAAATGAGTTTGAACTAGGATGTTACAACAAGCATAAATAAAAACAAAGCAGAACAAGTTCAACCATATCCAAAACAAATTGAACACTTGTTTTACTAATTAAGAGTAACTTAAATACGATTAAGTGATTAATTATGCATTTCATTTCCTCATCAAAACACACTTTGAACACCATATATTCAACAATCTCCCCCTTTTTATGAGGACAATCATGCACAATTAACTCTCCATCAATTAAACATCCATGTTATAAAAGAATTTTAGCAAATAATTTAAAACTTTGATGCTTAACTAAAGGATTTACAAGTTACACTTAATTTTCAAAGATATCACACTATATATACTTAAACATGTTAATTGTGCACATATTTCTCCCCCTATTGACTCATCAAAAAGGAAAATTCAAAACATGCCAAATAATGAGAGATGCAAAAGCAACATGAAAGTTATAAAAATATATTTTAGACATATTTATGTCGTTCAAAACTATGTAACATTAAAAACCACAAGTTTGTGTAAGTTTTTTGTCAAAAATTACATGATATGTTTCTCAAGAGTATATAAATTTGTCTAAAAAGCTTTTCAAACATTTTCAATCATTCAAATAAGTCTAGAAATCAACATTAAACATGTCTAAACATTGTTTATGCATCAAAAGCATGAAAAACCATTTCATGCATTCAAATCTCAATTTTAGCACAAATTGAGTTCAAATCATGCATAAAGTTAACATATCATCAAAGATTCATGTTTAAGCACATCCAACACTTCATGTAAGTTTAAAAAGGTATATTAAGCATGTTAGAACTAAACAAACCCACATGAGATCAAACATTGCAAATTTGTGCGCATTTTAGCCATCAAAAGCATGATTTTTCCTTAAAATGTGCATAAAATTGTCTAAAAGAACCTTCATTCCAATTTGAACCTACATACAAATTTGTTAAGGTCTATTAAGCATGAAAAAAGATGATTTAGACAAAAAAACATGAGAATCATTTTTGTGCATTTCAACTGAATTTTAGCTTATTTTTAGCCCAAAGCATGCACAAAAAACTTCCCAACATAAAAAAATTGCACATTCAAGCACATTAACACATTATATGCATAAGATCAAGGGGACAAACCATTAAACTCAAAAAAATTGAGATTATACCTTATTTTCGCCCTTGAAAACCCTTTAGGTACCTATATAAAACACATTATCTTTTTTGTGCCCATTTTGCTTGGGTCCTTTTTTGTTAGTGAAAACAAGAATTTCCCTTTTTCGCACCCAAACAAACTTGCTTGTATGACCCAAATGCATAGCTTTCCTTATTGCACACTTGTGTGTAATATGATCAAGTTTGCCACAATAATTACAAGTACGAAAAAGTTGCTCTAACAAATCGAGTCTTATGATTCTTGCAATTATTCCTATCATAGCGAATTCCATATTTGTTAAAATCAACTTTTTGCTTTCCAAGGAGAGTACTTAAAGTATTTTCCCCTTGGTTAATTTGGCTATGATAACGTTTGCATCACTCAAGCTAGTTTTTAACCTTTCATTTTCAATTTTTAAACTATCTAGCTCTTTTAGAATTTCCTCATTACTACTACTAGCACATACAACATTATCATCACTTTCATCATCACCATTTAAAGTTTTAACTTCAAGATCAAGCAAGTCATTTTATTTTCAATTTTTCATTCATTTTGCTCAACTCATCATTTTCCTCTCAACTTCTTATTTTTATCATTCAATTTAGCATTATCCTAGTTTCAAAAATTCAATTTCTTCATGCAACTTTTCATTTTCAATTTTAATTTCTTCATGCTCGTTTTTTATCTCCTATTTTCTTCATTAGAGATTTAAGCGTACTATTTTTCTTTTTCATCTTCAATATCTCATTACGTGCATACATATCAACTATCTCATCATAAGGAACTTGTGAGGAAATTGAACATACCTCATCATTAGTGGCCATCAAGCATGCATCTTCATTCGAATTGGAAGTCTTCCTTTTGATTTTGAGGCGTTGTAATCATCCTTCTTCATCTTCTTATTCACCTTCAAGAATATGGTGAACCTTTTGTAAGTTTATCTAACTCATCACTCTCTTCTCCTCTTCACTTGAGCTTGTACAAGAGGCTTTTAGTGCAACTTCCTTCTTGGTTGACTCCTCTCTATGCTTTTTGACCATTTCACGAGTTTTTAGGTTCCAAGAAGTTCTTCCTTGCTGATTATGCTCAAATCATGTGCCTTTCAATGGCTGTCCTCTTCACCTCTCATTCTCTTGGCAAGGACCTAAGATGTTTGGATTAATTTCTAAGTTAGTATATGTCTTGCCAAGAATAGAATTGATCCATATATTTATGAATCTATCATACATTTCATCAATAGATTCATTAGCCTTCATTTTAAAAATTTCACATTCTCCACATAAGAGGCTAATTTTTGTATCTTTCATGATAGTAGAGCCTTCATAAGTACCTCCTAAATTATCCTAAAAAATTTTAGCCAAATTACAAGTACATATTCTACTAATATCACTTTCATTTAAACCACAATATAATATAATCATAGCAGCTTCACTTAATTGAACTTTCTCCTTTTCGGCCTTAGTATAATTTGATTCATTTTTACCTTCAATAACTATGGGCCTATTTTCTATAACACTCCATAAGAAAATATGTTGAGATTTTAAGAAAATTTTCATTATACATTTCCAATATGCATAATTTGCTCCGATTAAGATAGGTGTTCTATTTAGTGGTTGTCCTTCCATAAAACCTAAGGTGTTACTAGCCATGATTTTAAACTATATGCGATTAAGCACTTATCCTAGAGTCCTAGCTCTGATACCAATTGTTAAAAAAACTAAACACCTAAAGAATAAGGATTATTCACTAAAATCGATTTCTTTTTGAAACTTAATATCTAATTCATGCACAACACAAATATAATCAACAATAATAAAAAAGAGATAGAGAGAGGAAAGTTTGCAACATGATTTTAACGTGAAGTTCAGTCCGCCTCTTAGTCTCCACGATCCACACAATTGCCTTTCTCAATGGAGGATTTCACCACTTTATTCACAACAACAATTTATCTCAATAGAGGACTTCAACATACAACAACACAAATGCTTGAGTTAAGTCTTTACAAACTTGAACACACTAGACTCAACTCAAGACTTCACCAAATTACTCACAACTCACGTATCGTCTTGACAAAGGATAGCAATAACAAATCACTTAGCACTACACTTAGCTCACACTCACACAATATTACAATTACAATTAAAGTTTGTAGAGAGGGTTTATAAGGAAATGCTTGCAATAAATAAGCTCTAAAACTTACCTACAAGACCACAAACACTTGTATTTATTACATCTTAAAGCCTCCTAGTCATTGTCAACAAAATACTACTCCAACGGTCAAGTGAGAAAGGCTCCAATGGCTATTTTCCTATCAATTAGCATCCAACATTGCAGGCCTACCATTCGAATGATATCTGCAAAATAAAGTAGCAAACCATCTACCATCCGGACACCGTATGTAAACCCCCAAAGTTTTGTGATCAATTAAAACTTAAACCCTAATTAGAAGTCAACTGGCATTCTAAAGTTAACAAAACCCTAGTCTACCGTAACCATCCAAGTCCGACATTCCTGTTTAAGAAACCCTAAGAAAGTAAGAAAGAGTTTAGTATGTAGAATAGTTCGTAATTACCTACGGAAGCTTAAAAAGATCAGATTAGTAAAACCGCAACTCATTTTAAACCCGATCGGATACAGTTCTTGAAAAATCGAATTTTGACAAATATGATCTTTTTAAATTATCTTATATTATTCCGAACTATAATCCATCATTAACATATTTCTATTGTTCTCATGTTTCAAGCGTGAGATTGCCGAAGTTGAAACTACTAGATTGTCTTTATCTTAATTGACTTTTGAAACTTCGGTTGACTAGGGTTAGGGTTATTTCAACTTTTTCCTAGAATTTGAGGGCTTTACAGCGTTCGTGTATTTTTACACGTAAAAAATATTTTACGTAGTATTTTCGAGAGAACACTATCATGTAAGCCGCTAGTTTTTCCATGTACACTGCCGGTGCTAAGTAGGTTAGGTATATTCATTGTCTTCTTCGTTTATCTATTCATCTTTCAAAAATTTTCTCATTTTAATGCATTATGTTTGTATGTTAAATTATTTTTTAGTGTTTTGACATGATCATGAGCTACTATTTGTGATCAATCAACATATAACATCGCATAATCATCATAACTTGTGATTTCCTGGCTTCTATTCATAACATAATTACATGAATGGAGTTTTAAGGTTAGATATTACCTTGTAGGAGCTAAGTTTGAGTTGCTAACCACCTTTCCAGATCTAACTTGAACCTAAGTTAATGATAACATTCTTTAAGTTAATATTTAATATTTAACTAACTTAAAATGAATTTACTTACCTTGATTATTTACTCCTTAAACTTATGTTTGTATCTTGATGAAGCTTGTTTTATGGAGTTGTATTTGTGTGTTTTGGGTTGTGATTTGGGGTATTTGCATTGTTGTTTTGGCTATTATTATGAGCCTTATTTGTTTTGTTTGTAACTTACAAATGGAGTGTTTATAGACAAAGTGTTGCACTCCTCTTCTCAATTGTCGGCCAAGATGCAAGTTCATTCTTGCCTATTTTGTTGCATTTAATACTGTATTTAATTTCAAGAATGTTGATTGTCTAATCTTTAATCAAGTTGAATTTATTATGTATGATTTGGGAAAATTGGCTTGAAGATTTTGGATACCAAATTTGTATCATAATATTATAATTTTAATTTAATTAATTAATTATTTTAGTTTTAAGATTGTTTATTAAGCTAAACGGGTATAAATTGTCAATTATCTAGAAGTTTAGAGATTATATCAAAAGGGTTGGCCTAGGAACCCTTTGATGAGGCCGTTTGAGGTAGAGTTTGTTGTGTTTTGGCCTTGTAGGTTGTCACGTGGGCATGAGGTGCATTCTCTAAAGAAAACATTCCTCCACTGATCAACTATTCTCACTTTAATTCTTTACCCCTGCCATGAAGTCTTTTCCATAACAGAGATCCTACTTTTTGTATTAGAGCCAAGTTATCTTTATATCTTAAAACTTTATTTAATAGTTTCATTTAAATATCCAGCTTTTATGTTACATAATTTCCAGTTTTATTACTGTTTTGATATTATCGGGTTACTTTACTGTTCTACTTTATTATTGTTCAAAATTATTTCTATCCATACTCTATTCTTTAATATTCTATTTAGTTTTATAATATTTGTTTAATATTGTTGTTTAATATTAGCTGTTTGTTTTCTTTACTATCTTTTATTATTACTTAGCTTTATCTATTTATAATCTTACATACTGTTTATTTTGCCTAAATTATTAATGATTATATTATTTTTATGACTCTTATGCTTATATATATGTTATGTAAGAAACATTTTGTTGAGGAAATCTTAAATAATATGTTTGATTATGAATGGTTTATATGAATGTTTTTATTAAGGAATACATAAAGGAACAAGGCAAGGAGATAAAAAGGTTAAGGAATATTATAAGGAGAACCAAAGGCTACATAGGACAGCTTGAAAGTCTTTTAGAGTTACGTTTTGAAAATCCAACTCAAGGAACAAAACTTTTTATGTATACCTCAAAGGATAAGGATATATAGTAATTTACAAAGCAATTATAATTTTATTGAAGAAACAAGCACAGAATAAAGGTTTGCGAAGATAATATAATAAGGTTCATAAGATGATATAGTTTTAAATTTTACGTTTATTTGGTATCTTTTTATAATAGCTGTAATTTCTGATATAGTAGATATAATATGTGATATAATAGATTTGTTAATAAATTCTAGAGAACAATTGATGTTTGTAGATTATGACACATCGATACATAGAGTTATTAAAAGGTATAATGATATAATAAAAATGATGTGAATCTAGGGGGTTGGAAATTCTTTTCTTCAAAGATTAGGGTTCCTAGTTTTTTTAGGTTTTTCTAAATATATAAACTTTAAAAATCTAAAGGATATGGATGAAATTGCAATTCGATATATGCTATAAATCACAAAATCAATCTGGTTTTGTGTTTGAATCACAAAACGATATGACCCACATTCTACAAATCTCACACGGCGTTAAAAGAATCTGAATATTTCAATCAATGAGAATGAATAAAGGAAATCACAATCTCTCAATATTCATGAACAATTGCAATACATGCAATTACAAGTTCTTATCAACAAGAACTCAAATAACTCTCCACAAAGGAGGAGTCTTTCTTCCAAAGGAAATAACATAAAACTTGTATATATAAATTACAAACCAAATGACCTATATATAATAATAATAAAGGAAACTTAAAACACCTAAAAATAAATAAAATAAATAACCCTATTAATAATAATAACAAAGGAAGACTAAAAGACACAAATTAATAATAACATGAAGGTTGGCAGTTTTTCTTCAAACGTTGGCTGCTTATATTTATACATAGGTGACTTTGGTCATTAGCTTTAACATTTTGTGATCTGTGAGTTTCAATGCAGGTGGCCTATCTTGCTATGCCGGTGGCGTAAAGTTTCAAAGTCGGGAGTGTTAAACCAATGTTCATCCTCCTGTGACATTGGACTACTTCTGCTCTTTGTTGAATCCATTTGATTTGCAACTCTTTCCCATTTGAGCCTTGATACTCTATTTTTAAATTGAGTTTTTCCAAATTCATTCGAAGCTTGATCTTTTTACATCAAAAAGGATACAAGAATCTTGTGAAAGATATAGAAAAGGATTTAGAAAGGATTAATCAACAAAGGAAAGAATTAAAGCAAAGGTTAGGAGAAAGTGTAAAGAAACCAACTACATGTTCACATTATAGATAAATAATAAGATATAGTGAACTTATAAGATATTATGAAGGATTGATAAGTCGCATGATGATGTGATGCATAATTATTTTGAATATATAAAGGAAAAAACCTAAGGATAAAAAGGTTAAAGGATCACATAAAGACAGAAAGAAGGATATTGGAATTTGGAAAAAGGATATAAAAGGAATTGAAAAGTCATTAGAAAAAGGAATATATCAAGCTGAGTATGAAGAAAATGAACTTTTAAAGAATGACAAATGACTCTTTGTATTATAGACCAAATTGAAAAGGATATAGAAAGGATAACTCAAAGGATAAATTATTATGAATGTTTGATAATAAGTATGATAGGATGAGCACAAGTTTTGATAGAATTATAGGAAGTAGTAATTATGATAGGGAAGCTTTTTGATTTCTTGCAAATAGCAGATAATTTAGAAATTTTAAGTGTAGAAAGAGTTGAAAGTTATATTAGACAATTAGGTTTAGAAATAGAAATTAATCTTACAAGCTTGAATGAAAAGGTTAAGGAAGTAGGAGAAGAGTTCATACACATCCACCATTTTGTACCAAAGGAGAGGTTGTATATTTATCTAAAGGAAGGTTTTGAATGGTACTTTACAGATTTAAAGGACAAGAAAGGCATAAATGGGTTAAGAAAGCAGTTAAGTCAGATTAAGTTAGTTGACCCTTGTATATTACCTAGTACAAAACTTCATGATTAGGAATTTTAATTGGCTAAATTTAGAAATCAAGGAGCATAATAGGATACAAGTAGGAAATAATAGTTTTTCTCATCTTTGTTATTTTAAACATTCACTGCATTTGTTGCATCCAGATCATGAGCAGTTAAATAACATAGTAGACTTAATTATATCTTTTAATACAACTGTTTGTAAGATTTAGATACTATGTACAAAGCTAACAACTTTTTTAGGATAATGGATGAAAGAAAGGATAAACAGGTAAAGGAGATAATAGATAAGGTTGACTACATAAAGCAAACACAGTTGATATAGAAAGAAAATTGAAACAATTAGAACATATAAAGGCTATAAGGCAAGCACAAAAGGAAGAAGTAAAAAGAAATCAAGATCTAGTAATAAAGGAGCTAAAGAAAGAAGCAACAAGGTTAGTTGATTTAGGAAAAAGTACAGAAGGAATGGTGTAAACCCCTGAAATTTTCATAATTCTTAGAAAATAATCCTAGAAGTCTAACACCAAAATCGAAACCTCGAAAATCGACCTAAGTTAAAACTAAATTCTAAATAAGATCAAACACGAGAATTTTTAATCTTGAGAAAAAAGAGAACCCTCAAAACAAAATAGAAAATCCAACTATCTATTAATTTGACATCCGTACACCAATCAAATCATCTATCCGATTTCTAACACGCAAATCAAGACAATATATCCAAATAATGCTCGACAACAAACAATACTAAGATCTTAAATCCTTCGGTGAATTTTAGAATCACAAGTTTCAAATTTCACCAAAAAGTCAAATTGAGTCAACCCTTAACCCTAGACTCAATTACACGATCCCGAGAACTGAAAAGTATTAATGAATCACAAATAAAATGAGACAAACCATAGATGTCGAACTAAAAATATAATACGGGCAAAACTCCATGATTTTATGATATTACGAATAACTCAACAAAACTGGAAAATCAAACCGAAACCCTAAAAGTCAACAAAGCTCACAACAAACCCTGGTGTTTAAGATTCGGTAATCCCATGCTCTTAAACCCTAAATAATGAAATGAAAATAATTGTTGATAATAGTTCGTAATAATATAGGGGAGTTTAAAAATATCAGATTTGCGAATTTCTAATGTTCTTCGAATTTGAACGAGATCAGTTTTCAAAAACTGTGCTCCGGTATACCAGATGAAAAAAAATTCCGTTAATACCAATAGACTCGTAAAAATATAAAGAATCTAAAAATATCAATTTTAGAATTTTTCGGTAGTTAAAAATTACAGATATCGCATTTATACGCATATTTTTGTTACTACTGGTATTTTAATTGTCTAGTTTACTATTCATAGTACTTTTTCTACTATTCATTACTATTCCTCTATCTCTACCTTTTCTTACTACCTATTCTTACACCTACATACCTATTTCTTACCGTTTTCTTTTCCCATAAAAATTTTGCACCACATATTATCAAACTTATCTTACACTTTTCTTCTAAAATTAATTTTTAATCAAATTTCTCTCTCTTTCTTATAATTTCCGTCCATACTCCTCTCTTTCTTGACTTCAATTATTTTTTTTTCAATTAATTTAATTACATCTAATTTTCACTCCAAAATTCTATAAATATCCATTTCCTCCTTTATTCTTTCACACAACTCATTCTACTACCAAAACTCTCTCAAATTCTCTACACAAACACTCTCCACAAAATTTTCCTCTACCAAAACTCTCTTTCACCAAATACTCACAAAATTTCTCTCTTTGCATAATCCAACTACCATTTCTCAATAACCACATAACCTTACATTCACTACCATCTTCATACCACATAAAAACTTTAGGTAAAAATTCTTCCAACCATTTAGTTTATCCATATCATGTAACTTAACATGACTGTGGTATTATTTTAAAACTTACATGAGTAGTAAAAACAACATGTTCATGTTTTGTTCTTACATATGAAAATCCTATTTTATTATCTTGATATTATTATTATTCGTTATTATCATTGTTATTATTATGCTAACTTATTATTCATATCTAACTAAATATATTTATGTATTTATATATAATCTTTAAGCATATTAGCTCAGTTGTTATTTATTTAATTTTATATCTTGCAATTTATTTATTTCATATTATTTTTAAGACTAGTTTTTCTAGTCTTAGACTTGTCTATATCAAGTCAAAACAATCTTTCTTTATTTTCTTTATTCTTTTTGGGACTAGTCTATTCTTAGTCCTAAGATGCCTTGATGAAGCTAAGGCTCCCAATACTTAACCAAGATACCTTGATGAAGCTAAGGTTCCCAATACTTGATATTTTATTATCTTACTTATTATTATTTGTTTCTGGTATTTTCTCATATTCTTATTATTTTACATGCTCATAATAGTTGCATCTACATAATGATATTATCTCAACTAAATTTAAAAAGAAGAATTTTACTTTATTAAAGGAACTTAAAACTAAATTTTATATTATGTGACGTGTCACAAAATAATGGAGTTATTATCAACTACATAGAAATGGAGTAATATAAGTTTTCTCAAATAACAAAGATAGCTTTACCAAGAAAACATGAGAAAGAAATATTTTCTTTTTATAATATGGTAACCTAAGTTTTAGTAAAATAATAAGTTAGTTTTCAAAGTTTTCACATAAAGCTTAAGATTAAACTCTTTTCAACTCCATAACAAAACCAAGAAACAAACTAGTTTTCAAAGTTAAGATAAATATCAACTCATAAAGTTATAAACCCACTTAGAAAAATAATGATTTTCAAGTTTCTAAAAAAGGAACTTATTTCCAAAGAATACAAGTATGATAAGATCCAAGATTTTATCAATAAAAAGGATTCTTCCCAAATAAAATTGAGGAAATGAAGTATCAAGTTTGAGAAAACAAGAACTATATTTTAAACAAGAAATATAAGAAGAAAAGACCAATTTTCTAAAACCATTCTAAATACAAATTTATAAATAGGTTTTCAACAACTTAATATACTTTTAATAACTTTTATCTTTTATCACTAGAAGTAAAAATTATAAAAGACCGAAGTTAAAAGAAAATTTACTTGTTTTGAAAAAAGGAATGAGGAAAATAAAATAAGAATGTACTCATTCATAATAACCTAGGAAAATATAAAGTTTCTTCAAAATACTTGAAAAGGAATTTTGTCAAGTTAAGTTTTAACACTTCAAAATGAATTATTTTATGAAATAAATGGTTGAGACACTACCATTAGAATTTTTGCATGTAAAGTGAGCTTATCTATATACTAAATGGATTTATCAACCATATATATATATATATATATACTATATATTTTTATCTAAGGATTTTTGAATGAAGTTGAGTTGGTAAATTGTTTCATAAAATTTAGAAATATTCGTTTTAAATCTGCACCCTACGGTTTCGGAACCCAAATGACCTTATAAGACAAAATTAACCTTAGAAATGGATAGATCTTTTCGAATAGGTAGAAAATGGTATATTATATGTGAAATTCCGAGTTAAAATGAGCAAGTTATAGCCACTTTAAATTAGAATTTCATTCTATACGATTTTGACAAACATAGTGAAATAAAATTAGAAAGTTTAAGTAGAATTGCTACGAAATACTCATCTCGGGTATTTCTTTTGTCCAGGTGACGAAGGATATAAGATTACCTTTCGTGAGGATTACTACAACTAAGAAGATCGCGAAATGGACGAGTGAGTTATTCCTCTTAATTTCATTACCTTGGTTGTGCTTGTAAAGTTGTGGCATTAATATACTAAGAAAAGATAAAAACGAATATGTATAGGTGATTCAGGGATATGTATATATGTGATTCTATGCTTATGTGTGAAATAAGAATTAAGAATATTGCAACTTCAAATTGCTTGTTTAAGTATTTTGTTTATTTACTTATATGATTGCTTATTGCTTATCAAATTGACTGATCGCCCCCTAAATAAACCTTGATAAGGTTTGGCTTAAGAAAAATAAAACACTCATGCATAGCATCCACGAGTCACATCTCTTTCGGAAGGCTACTACTCCTACTCGTAGAGTTGGATTGGCTATTATCGTGCTGTGACACGAGCCATGTACCTTCCTAGAGAATCTAAATCGCTGAGGAATGTGACTCTAAGTTTGGAGTTGAGCCAATCGAACGCTTTAGGTGGGGACCTGGGACTAGCAGTAGAAGGTCATAGATCTTCAACACGATTTCCTAACCTTCGATACGGAGGGATAAATTCATTCTATATATGGTTTTTGGATAACTATATATATTTTATGTAATCACGTCATTGTTGCATTGTATGCATAGCATATGTGTGAAAATTTAAATGAACTTGTTTGAAACCATGGTGCGAATGAAAAGGAATACCTTACTAAGTTAGTTGTAAGCTTATACCCCCATAGATTTTGTTGAAGTAGGTATACCCATGGCTTAAATTGAAGATCACGACATTAAGGAAGTTATGGAAGGATATTAAACTTTCATGAAGGCAATGGGAACATAGGATGAAGTTACTAGTAAGGTTACTTATATGAAATGTATGCTAAGTTAGTATTTTTGGAAAATTTCTAAGAAGTGTATTTATTTTGATTTGAAGACAATAGAGGCATATACCCCTAAGAATTGTAATTTACCATATTATGTTTTATGACAAGTATTCTCCTTGCCTTGTTACTTAATTATTATAGATATAAATTGCGCTAATCTGATGCATTCCCTTCGTTGTGATGTACGCCTTGTACATGATATGGAAGCCTTTGCGTGACTGAGATAGTCATTCCTAGGCTTTAGTATTGTGTACGACGAACTGCCATGTTTAGGGTACCCCTTGAGGCGTGACAGTTTAAGTTGGTATCAAAGCAACAAGGTTTTGGGAATTAGGAAAAATGATACTAGAAGGTTAGAGTAATAGGATTTGATCTTAAGAAAACCAAAAAGATAGATGATCTGTAAGATTTGAATCCTTATGTCTAAGAATAGAACTCTACCTTAAAGAATATTAGAAGAAGGCAGGAAATGCTTGCACAAGAACCGAAGGATATTTAGGAAGATACGATCAATGAAATGGGAAGTATCACATAAAAGGATTTACCCTAGCATGTTGACCCAAGATTGAGAAAGGTAGAAATGACTTAGAGATAGAACATAGTAGAACAATGTGGAGAAAACATGAAAGAGATAAAGAACTGAGATATAGAATAAATAAAGTAAGCCTACCTTAACAATTTCAATAAGCCTTGATGCATAGTAACCCTATTCAACTTCTAGT
The DNA here is from genome assembly GCA_024138025.1 of Combretum micranthum. Classification (NCBI taxonomy): domain Eukaryota; kingdom Viridiplantae; phylum Streptophyta; class Magnoliopsida; order Myrtales; family Combretaceae; genus Combretum; species Combretum micranthum. The sequence goes on along the minus strand of JAMXBD010003111.1, from coordinate 62,602 downwards.
TAAGACCAATTAAAAACAAAATTAGTGTAATACCTCTTTTATAAAGAAGACCTTAGGTAAATAATATCAAGTGTCAATGTCAACCCTTTAATCGAATGGTAAAAGCTCGTAACGCTTCTCTTTTCTTTAAAAACAAATAACATGTACGTAAAACCCGAATTGAAGAAAATATCTAATACGACCGCTTTGTTTGGTTCTAGGAAGCTACCCAAGGAAATTATGCCACGAGCGAGCATCCCTCTCAAAGAACAACAAGAACAAGGAGCACCCCTACCACCAGATCTGACTCAAGAAATCTTAACCACTATGAGACGTCTAGAAGAGATGATGAGAGCATACATGCAACAAGTACCCACAACCTTTACACCCGCTCTAGTTATAAGACCCAAACGCGGAACAACACCAGTATCGCAAGCTCCTTCCTTCATGGCTAATCTAGAACCTAAGGCTAAGAGGCATAAGCAACTCAACCCTCTTAAGGATCCCGTGACTCCTAAGGTCGAATGCTGGAAGTGTAAGGAATGACATTTCCCCAAAAGATGCCCACGACTACAGAACAAGTGTTACTTTTGTGGAAACCTCGATCACAAAATCCGTGGTTGTCCTAAAAAGAATGGCACTATCTATTCTGGTTACGCAAAGGGGAGACATGATGCCAACATTTGCCCAACAACAATAAGAGAATGCTATGTATGTAGACGCCCCATTTGCAGGACCAGGAATTACCCTAGAAATGCCAAAGAAACATGCTACATATGCAAAGTAAGGAACCTTTATATATTTGAAGATCTAAAGTTGCAAGGTCTATGGGACGACCCCATCCCATTCCCCAAAGGAGATGACTCATCCAAGAAAGAATGTAGAACTTCATCTAGAGATCCTACAACAATATTTCACCACACAAGAAAAGAAGAAGCTCCTGATGATGAAGACGAGGGATCAATAGGCTCAAAATGTCAAAGAAATATTGCTACCCTGTGAAGAGCAATCCGAAACAAGGATGGAAGCTAAACCTTTCATAAAAGCCTTAAAGTATAGATAGGAGTAACACTTTTATTAAAAAGATTAACGATGATGTAAACATTTTTTAAGTAAGGATTTGAATTTGTAACCATGTTTTGCATCCTTTCTTCGAACTTTTGTAAAGGAATAATTTAAGTCTTCCTTCTGTTTTCACATATTTGTTTTAATGATTTGAATTTCCTTTTCATTATTATGATTTCATTCAGTTTTCAATATTTCTTCTATATATATATATATATATTTTTTTTTCATGAATTTCCGTACTCGATCGCTATTTTCTTGTTTTTTTAATGTTTTTCCAAAAACGTCTAAGACTTAATAAAATTCAAGAATCTCTCACAAGCTTAATAAAACCTATAGAACAAATAGGAGATGCACTTGTGCACAATGCGAACCAGAAATACCCTCTATAGAACCTGAGAATCGGGAAGCACCTCAACAACCTAATCAACCAATAGTAGACCCAGCTAAAATCGAACAACTTGACAACCTCATAAGGGACTTCGCGCAACAAGCTCATGCTATACCAACACCTGTACCCACGCAAGAAGTAGCACCAGAAGTTCCAACACTACCTATTGAAATGGCACCAGCTGAGCCGCTATCACCAAAACCTTATCAGAGTATGTTGCTAGATTTCATCAAGTGCAATCGATATTTTGACGGAGCTTTTGGGAAACCGGATGAAGCCGAGGATTGGTTAGCATAAATAGAGCAATCTTTCAGTGCTTTTGAAGTACCATAACGCCTTCATCTTACTTATGGTACTTTTATGCTGAGATTCAATGCAAGGATATGGTAGGAATCCAAAAGTAAGGAGCTGCTACCGCCAATCACATGGGAAGCTTTTAGGCATGAATTCTTGGAGAACTTCTTCCCTGGAAGCTTGAGAGTCCAATATAGTGCAGATTTCTCAAGTGTCTCTCAATGAGGTCGTAGCCTTGAACAATATGAAACGGAGTTTAGTAGGCTGTTGCAATATGCCCCTGAATCATATAAAAATAGTGAGGAACTCAAGAGGCAAGTATTCTTAGGAGGATTGGACGAAAACCTTTGTATCAAGTTGATAAAGTTTAACATTAAAGAATTTCAAGAATTAGTAGAAAGAGCACGAATTGTGGAAGGTGCTAAGAAAAAGAGAAGGACAGAAAAGGATGTCATGATAATTGAGAAAGAATCTATAAGTGGACTTAGCTTAAGCCTCAAAATCAATGAGTTTAAACCATCGGTCAACTTGAGTAGAAAGAGGGATAAAAAGAAACCATATATCCAATGTTGGAAATGCAAAGGGGGACATCAACCAAGATAGTGTCCTAAGCTACAACAGAAGTGTTACTACTGCGGAAGTCCAAACCACAAAGTCCTGAGATGTTCAAAGAAAACCACTACCATTTGCCTTATCTGTAAGGAACCAGGACATATTGCCAAGCAGTGCCCTAAGAAGAAAAATGAGGAAAACACAAAAAATGGAAATGATAGCAGGAACGGGAGATACTCAGTAATACCCCCACAAGGAGCACATGTGTGAACCCCAGAAATTTTCACGTTAATACACAACTCTAGAATAGAAAGAATGAACTAGTTAGTAAACCTAGAATTCAATAAAAACATAAGAATAGATCCATAACTTAAATTTGGCTGGGTTAGGATCTAAGAACCAAATATAGAACTTCTTTGACCCTTATTGATATCAAAAACGAGATTTCGTATCTTGAACTGATAATTCAAGATATGATTAAAGGAAACCCAAATTTTCAAACCCGAAACTTGTCATAAAAATAGATTAAATAGAAAAATATAAATATAGAGATTAAATGACTACTATTGAACGCAATAAAAACCCGATACTAGAACAATGAGTAGTAATGAGCCTATACATGGATTTAAACCCTAAAATTCGAGATTCCTAGATAGTAATAAACACTACTGATAAGATTTCATAGTGGGTATCAAAACCTATGATATATAGATAATTTAGCTTCTATATCAAATGCGACATTAAATAGTTAATCAACTACGCTTATAGTTGGGAAATGATAACCTAAAGATAAACCGTTAAGATTATAAATACACAACAAAAGCGTAAACATATGTATAACTAAAAATCTAGGGTTCAAATAAATATTTGAACCACACCATTATTCAAATTAGGGTTCTCTTAAGCTATTGGAGCCTAAAACAAAAATTGACCTAATAAGCTTAGGAAACCTTAATCGCGGGAGATCAAATTTTAAAAAAAATTAATCGCGTAAATTTAAAACTTAAATTTGTATTGTTTGATAATCTAAGTATTTGTAGAATTCAAAAAAAAATATTTTTGTACAAAAACTCTCAAATATTAGCTAATTTGTACTCGATTCGCTTAACAAACTACCCAAATATATGTATAATTATTATCTAAATATTAGTATTATATATATATAATATATATGCTTGCAGGATACGATTAGATGTGTATATGTAGGGTTTGGATGTTCTTCAAAAATGAGAACCGAAATTTGTTCAACTAATACATATAAGGTCAACAAAATCAACTCTTTAAGCCAATCAAACCTTGCTAACTCAACCCCTCATTTATGACAACAAAAAAAAAAAAATTGATAAAACAATGCCAAATTGTAGAAAATTCGGATGCGAATCAGCGAAGGAAATGCTCCAGTAAGTCTTCTTCTTTTTCCTTATATATATAGGTTTAAGCATTTTAATGGACAAGCAAATAAGCACAACTTTCTCTCGAAATTTCCAGATCAAAACAACTCCCAAGTAGTAACCAAAACGAGCTAAAAATAGAAATCAAACCGCTCTAATCATCCTAGTTCTAATCAGAAGAAAAATAGAACGAAAAACGCTTGAAATGAGCATGAGGTGAGTTGATGTAATTCAGGTTGTTTTTTTTTAAAACTAAGGATTGGAACTGATGTTTGATGATCATAGGATCATAACCAACACAAAAACAAACTTCGAATTTCATCAAATTGGTTCGAGTAAGGTAATTTTCAAAAACCCTAGTTATACCTTGTTGATCCAAAAACCATGAATCATGTTGTTGTTTTGATGATTTGAGTTGATATTTAAGTAGTAAAAGGTTGTGGGAACTCATTAGAATCGAATTATAGGCCTTGAAACGTCAGGATTCGGCAGAAATTGGCCGAGCTCATCGAATTACACCCCATGTACCTCTCGGCTTTTACTATTTAATAAAAAAAATTTAACCGAAGCTAATTTAACTAAATTATATAATAATTAATATTATAAATATTTTTAGGACTGTTATTATTTTTATTTGTTTGTTTTCTGTAAATATTAAGAGTATTATTACTTATTAGTAATATAATATTAAAATTTCTGAAAATTGAGTTTGTAAATAAAAAAAATTCGGTATTAATAATGAAATACCCTAAATCTTCACCAAGATTAGAAATTGAGTTTAGATAGATTAAATGAATAAAATAAATTATATGATTTAAATAGACAAGTTGATATAATTTAATTAGTTAATAATTAAGTTGGTTTGAGATTTGAGTTTCAAATTCCCTAAACATGTCCTCAAAGTGTTTAGAGAATTCCTAAATCCTTGATTCTTAGCCTAAATACTAATTCCTAAATCTCAGAAAAATTTGAGTTCATTTGCTTGAAAAAAAAAATCAGTTCTTCAACTCGAGCTCAAATTAAATATCTTTTATCCAAAATAAATTTCTAAATTAAGTTGTTACATTAAGTTCTTAATTTCTAACCTATTGGTTTTGAAATCATCTCCTAAATATTATTAGAACTAAAGATATTGATCTGAAAGTTCTAAATTCGATACCTTTATTTCAAAATATCCTAATTTTAAGCTTTAAACTTCCCTTTTTATTTATTTTCCTCACCTGCTCTCTCTCTCTTCCTTTCACTTTTCCTTCCTTCTATTTTTTTTTCCAACCGAAACTTTCATTTCCCTTTCCCTTTCTTCTTCATTTTTCTTTCTTTCTCTTCAAATCTTCAACAAATCTCAAGATCAAAACTAACCAGAGGATGAATCAAGACTAGGAGATGAACTAGATGGAGGAAACGGAGCTAGAGGATGAAGTTTCAACTTGTGTTCTTTTCTAAAAGCTAAGTTTTCTAATTCAATTCATATTTGTTTTACTTGTTGTTTGCTTATTTAATTGATGAATTGATGTTGAAATGGGTTGAGAGTGCTGTTTATATATGTATTTGTTGGTTTCATGGTTGATGGAAGTTGGGTTTTGATGAGGAAGAAGATGATGAATAGTGGTTATAGAGGTTGATGAAGTTTGAGATGTTTGATGTGGTGAATGTGAAGTTTATGCATGTTTGAGGATGTTAGAATGGATGTAGGGTGTAGTATGATGGTTGTAAAGTGTTTTGGAGAAGGTTTGAAGTGTAAAAATTTTGTAAAATTCGTGTTTGAAACAAAGAATTTCGGAAATCTGTCAAACGCTAGTGCAAACGGCCCCGTTTGGAGGGGCGTTTGGAGCAACTGGCCTCGGAAACGGCCCCGTTTGCAAGGGTGTTGCGCTCTCGGATCAAAAATTTCATTTTCCCTGAGTGCAAACGGTCTCCCAAACGGCCCCCATTTGCAAGGGCGTTTCGCTCTCGGATTTCTTCTCTAATGCGATACTGTTTTGTAAATTAGTCATAACTTTTTCATACGATCTCCGATTGAGGTGATTTAAGTTGCGTTGGAAAGATTAAAAAGAGATCTACAATTTTTGTGTTTTGAGTTTTTACAAATTTGAAAATTGTCGATGCATAAATTTTGATTCTTTCCAGCTGCAACACTTTCCAAAACAAAGTTAAAACTTGTTTTTGTTTGTTAAATGTGTTTTTGCTTAGGAAATGGATCTTTTTGAGCTAAAATGAGATAGATAAGTGATATTTGATGTGTTAAGTGAATTAATTCATGTAATTAAACATGGGTTAAGTAGATTTATAGATTTAACAAATAATTAGATTAAATCTAGAAGTTAGTTATAAAATGAACTTAGTTAACAAACCTAGGTACAACTTAACTAAATGAACTTGAATGAACTAAAATGGATTAGATTGTTTAACTTTGATGAATTTGGATAGGTTTAAGCTAACTTGGGATTAAGTGACTAGATCTTAGATATATAATGAATTAGTAATTAATCTAAGTCCAATTTGACTTAATGAACTTTACTAAGCTAAAATGAATTAGATTGTCTATATTTAATCAACTTGACTTAGTAAATGAATCAAATGGCTAAATTTAATCAATTTGGCTAATGTTAAGCTAAAATGGGTTAATAGCTATTAATTAGCTTAGATGAGTGAATTAGGATGATCTTTGAATAATATGGGGAATATGTAGTTTCAAATGTTTATTTGCTTTGAATATGAACGCTTTTATGTATGAATGCTTTATATATGCTATGTTTTGTGATAAGAAATTATAATTAAAGTGAAAAGAATTACTTTGACAGACAAATGAGAACTGTCTATATTCTGGTGGGGCGATCTTCGCAGCCATAGTAGGGTTCCTATTTACTGTCTGATCAAATAGGGTTTAATAAAATGAGTTTGAGATGAATGGATAAATAGCTTAAGTTCTTGTATGATTTTGATGAAGTAGATGATTAGTTTAGTTTAGTTACTTATACGAGTTATTTCCTTAACAGAAGTAGATATCTGATTTAACTGCTGAATTACCTTCTGAAATTCCTTTCGAGGATATGTTTGGATTTCATATTCAAGGTACACAGTAACTTGCGTGTTGAATGTTAGGATAGGCATTCTAAACTGATTAAGACTTAAACTCGGCTTAATAATTGATGAGTATTGATTGTGCTTTAAGTCGTTGAATCCGGTCCGAGGAGCGATAACTTGTCATGATGTAATGATAATGTTAGAATAAACGCTTAGGCTACTTATCATGATGCAATGATTTGGCTCGGCGGGTTGTCATGATGCAATGACAATACTATAATAGGCGCTTAGGCCACTTGTCATGATGCAATGACATGGCTCGGCGGGTAATCGAAGGGAATATAGTAATAGTGTAACATTTACTTAAACTTAGAAAGAAGTACCATAGTTTAGTTCAACGCTTATGGGAGCGTGTGAACTAGATTCATGTTATGGACTAAGTCTAAGTAGAGTTGGGTAACGGCTATAAGCCCTGGATGAGATTACTGTTTCTTTTCAGTGTAACATTATCTAGGAGATATAAGTATTCGGGCTACTTATATCAATCCCCTGAGCGTCGTGAGCGTTACTCAGGATCCCCAGATTTCCATTGGCTTGTTCCGAAGTGTGAGTGCTCCATTGTTGATTTGTTTATTTTAATGAAAAGATAATAACTTATGGATTGATGCATTACATTTAGTTAAGCTCGTGTACCACTCCGTATGTGATTGTATTGCTGTGGACTGGGCTCCGGCTCATTATTGTTTTTATTATTCTTTTTACAGATATTGTTGTTGTTGATGATGAGTGATGTGATGATGTTTGTCCCGGGTTTTGGGCGATTCTGAAGATATGGGAGAATGAGTGAAGTGAGTAGGATAGTGGATGTAGTTAGTTATCTTATTTCCTTTTGTTTTGTATTAGTGAGAGCTGGATTTATGATTTAAACATGTTATATTCTTTAAAGGGCATAGTAGAGCCTATGTTTTATAATTTAACTTTTGCAAAGCTTTGTTTAATCTAATAATTCTCCACTTGAAAAGAGTGGAAGTTTTGAAATGTCTTTATTTCTAAATTGTTTTATAAAATTTATTTCCGCTGCTAAATCCAGTTGTTGCCAGAATCTAACTAAACGATTTCATAATCTAAAATTGAATAGCAATGTTCAACATAAATATCTTCTTTAAAGACAACCTTACGTATAATTCGTAAGAGTTATACGTGATTGGGGACTTGATGTGCTTAATTTGAGAATTGAGCATGTCGGGTCTTTACAAATAAATATATAGTATTTAAGTATTATATAATGAGATTATTAACATACATATTATGAATTGTTAATATTAACATTAACAAGAAATGATTATTAGTAATATAAATCATTATTATTAACTTAAATCAAGTTCATTAAACTTTATAACTATAATTGTTAATATTTTTAATATCATTAAAAATACTTAAATTAATAATGTTTCTGAAATTATCATTTCTTAAATATTATTATATGTAACATCTATAATAAAAACTTAAAAGCTAAGTCTAAAGCTATTTAGTAATATTACTACTAATTTTTAACTTTAATAGTAAGGATTTGTGAATTAGTGTTGATTTAAATTATATAATAAATATTACAAATATTGTTATTATGAAAAATATTATTATTGTCATTAAACTTATTTATTATTATTATTATTATTATTATTATTATTATTATTATTATTATTATTATTATTATTATTCACCGTATTATTATTATTATTATTATTCGGCCAATAATGATTTTTTGAAAATGATTTTATTTAGATCTTTATGTTATTAAATTTATTGTCATTATGGATGTATTTAATTAGTTTTACAAGAAAAAAAATTATAAATTTAGTAATTACTAATTATTTATCTAAATGAATACTTATAAATAATTAGATAGCAATGGAAATTTAAATAATCTAAATTTATGAATATTGGAATATCTATACTTTATGAGAAAATTATATCAAGTAAATCAAAAGAAAATCGATAGTTCCAAACAATAATAACTATAAAGTGAATTAAGTAAATTGTCGAATTCCCAAATACCAGCTTGATAGATATAAGTATCAAGCAAAGTCAAACCAAACAACTTGAAAATAAATATAGACTAATACTTAATTATCTTAAGATCTCCAAAGAATTAATTTAGTAATAGAACGAAAACCCAGCAACACGATAGAATACTTAGATACTCATAGGAGTTTAATCATATAGTTTTTGTGTCATTGACGAATATATTAATCATCTTAATAGGTGACTTGAGTACTTATGAGGACTTTCCTGGCGATTACTACGATTGAGCAACATGAGCAGGTGAGTGACTTAGTCTTATTACATTGTATGTGCTTGTAACTTAGAGAACCATAACTAAAAGATAATAAATTGAGTGTATTATATGGGGTTATGGGAATTGTTTGTTGTATGATACATTGATTGGCAAGTTACTCTAATAATAATAATAACAGTGTTATGTATGATTACATTGTTTGTGTAACATGATTGTATGTTTGTACATTGGTTGATAACCTTCAAGTTAATTAAAACTACTGGTACCATAATTGAAATTGTACATGCATTGCATATTTTGCATAAAATAACATTTGAGTAAGTGGTAGCCTACTACGTTTAGTATTTTGGATCTCTGGTAATGCTTGGTTTATCTAGGCAAGAAAGCTATTAGTTAATCGTAAGATTACCTTTGTTTTGTTGATACCATAGGAACTAAATGGTAAATGAAGGACGCCGCTTATGGTATTGCTTGGAAATCACTAACACTTGGTGGAGTTTCTAGAGCTAAAGTAGGAAATGAATGTTAAGACACAACAAATTCAAAGAGATAATTAAATTGAGCATTATTGTTTCTTGAAAGCTTAGTCTCTCTGGGTAGGTAGGCCATAGATTATGATCCTTTAACCTCGATGAGAGGGCGCAAATCTTCATCTTGTTTGGATTATGGGTTATCCAGGCTTGTATTTGTACATATGTTTGATTGATACTGTCAAGACCCGACCTCTAAATCCCGAGATTTAGAGTAACGAGTCCCCAACCACATATAACGTTTTCACATTATATGTAAGGTTGTCCTAAAACTAACAGTTTATGAAAATCATTTGATTAAATCTACTAAAACTTTATAAAGAACTTTTAACAAAACAAGATTGCTAATAAAAGCAATCTATACATATATTTACATCATATGTACAATGTTTAGTGTCAATACAAGACACCACAAAAATTACAAGTTTTCTTAAAGCAAAAAGAACCTTAGGAGATCTTAAGATCTTTACATCTTAGGCTCATCTATCAAGCCTTCTATACAAAGACTTTTCCTTTAACAAAAGCTACTCCAACTATCCAGGGTATTCGAGTCCTATTCTTCCCATTCATCCATGAATTTCTCAAAGTCTGACCAGTAACCCAAATCATCATAAAACTCGTCTCAATACCTGCAAAGCAGCAAAAGTGAGCCAAAAGCCCAGTACACAATAATAAAATGCAAGAACAAGTTATCAAACCAAACTTGAATAAAATGGAATGCATCAATAGACAAGTGATTATCTTATTAAGTTTTCTTTAAAAAAAAAAACAGGAGGGTATTCAAACCCCAGGATCACGCTCTGGGAATTTAGGGATCCTGAGTAACAGCAGCTGCTCAGGGTTGATATAAGCAGTCCGAATACTTATATCTCCTATATCTATTTCATTAAGAAAATAGCTTCATTTAAGGTTCAAAAGTCGTTGCCCGACTCTACTTAAACTCAGTCCATAACATGAGCCTAGTTCACAAGTTCCCATAAGCTTTGAACTAAACCATGGTATTTCCCCCCTAAGTTTAAGTAAACGTTACTTAGATACTATTCCCCCTATCGGCTACCCACTTAACCAAAAAAATCGCTATTGCATCATAGCGTACCATTGCATCATGGTAAAGTCATTGCATCATGACTTGTTAAGCGCCTAACTAATCATTGCATCATGATAGGTTTGCTGCTCCTCGGACCAGATTAAACAGCGTAATAGACATCCAGTTCATCAAAACATTAAGCCGAATCGAATTAAATCAAATTAGGAATGCCTAGTCCTAAAAAACATCAAACAAGCTATTGCGTACCTGAACTCGATAGTATATCACTATATCATTCGGTGAGGAACTAATCGAAGAACCTTTAACTGAAATGGGAATATCAGAACAATCAATAATTGAATATAGATTTCACATCCATATATATATATATATATATCACAATCCTAGATTAATTATACAAGGAAATTCAATAAGCTTTGCATAAACTTTTAATATCTAATTCATGCATAAAACATGCTTATCTAGCTTATATATTCATTAAGAGATCATATATGAAGTAAAGATTGAGGATTGAAGAAGTTTGAATTTGAAAAACTCAGGGGGTACGCAACCTTCCTACATGTCAACATTTGAATGAACGCCGGCAGCGTGAAAAATACGCCGGCGGCGTTTCACCCGTGTTTAATATTTTGATTCTGTTCCAATCCAACACCGCCCATATGCCGGCGGCTTTGAAGCTATAATGGCGGTGTACATTTTGAAAAACAAACGCTGGCAAAATTTTCTTGCAAAAGCCAGCGGCGTTCAAAGTGGCTTTAAAAAATCAATTCTGTTTACCTCCAACACCGCCTCTACGCCGGCGGCGTTGAAATGCCAGATGCCGGTGTACGTTCAAAATAGACTTATTCGAACATAACTCATTTCCCATGTTTTTCACATTGTAAATTCCTAACCTATAACACTTTTAATCCTTCTTCAAGTTCATTTTTAGCTTCATATATATCCTCCTATCTACACTAATCAATCCTAGCAACTTAGAACATTAAATCAACACGCTAAATCACTTCAAATCCCATTTCCACTCATCCTCAACTTTAACTACTCAAATTATCCTTATTCCTTCCCAACACTCCATATAACTACCACAACACATAAACAAATTCACACAATAACAAAACACAATCCAGCTTAATTTCAATGCATGAACAAAACAACTTATATTACATTAAACTCATTCTATCTAAGATCTTACATAGATACTATAAGAAAGGAAAATAAAACAAAAGCTATACTTATATTAACTCACATGAATAAGTCTTGTCTTGGAGAGAGTTTTGATTCAAGAAGCTTGGTGTTATGTTTGGTTTGGGGCTTGGAATTTGGAGTGAAAGAAAAAGAGAAAAGGAAAGAAAGAAAATGGAAATTCATATGAAATGAGAGGGCTGCCAAAAGAGAACTTAATTAAGCAAATTTTGGACTTAATCTTATCTCAAGTTTGACTTTTAAGGCATATTAGACTTTAGGTTGAATTTAGGTTAATTTGGGGCTCATTTGAGTGTAATTTAGGCATGAATATTGGGCTTAATTAAGGAAATTTTCTATCAACTATTCCTTAAGCAAATCAAAAGTTGATTTTATAAATTTAAACATAACTTAACATACTAATGTATAAAAGAAACAAATATTAATTATACTATACACACATTAATATATATAAAACAATGACATCGATTTCATTACAAATGCAAAATACACATATAGAATGTTCAAATTATACTAACTTAGACACATTTAAACTATTACCAAACATAACTCTCATAAATCAACATGCTCATTTAGTTCAAAAATTAAGATAAATAAAACATATACATGGAAGTTAAATAGAAATTAAATTGAGATCATTTCAGATACATTTCATATGATTGCTAAATAACTTGTGTGTGTTATGTGATAAATTCTGGTTATTCACTGAGCTCATGGTTTAGCTCACACTCTAACAATCCTTTCAAGTTTACCCTGCGAATGTAAGCTTAAGGAACAGTATAGAATAAGATATATTTCTATCTTTAGTTGCAAGTATCTTGCATTAGATACTTTAGTTATGTATTAGAAGGAGTTTATAAAAATGTTATGGTTGTAATATTTTTATCATCCGCCAATTTGGTACGACAGTTATTTACTAATTTATGTCTTATATATTTTTGGTCATCTTATCCAAGCAACAAAAAGATCCTGTTTATTGAAATATGTCATTCTCATAGTAATAGTATTCAAGCGTATCTTGTTTACTACTACTAGGGTACCCTTGGGGCATGACAGTTTTAAGTTGGTATCAGAGTGTGGTTGTTAGTATAAGAATGACAAATATATGTAAGAAATTAAATTAGCAATGTGGTATCAATAGTATAAGTTTAGATCCAATTAGAACCATTTAGATTAGTTGGGTAGTTATAAGTAGTACTAGATGCACAATTAGGGATAAAATCTGTGTGATTACTAATCATACAAATTTTATTGTGTGCAGACCAATCCAACCATTTGTCATATTAAATGGAAAATCTTTAGCATGATGGAGGAAGAGATACTTACTAATTATAGACACCGACTCCGAGTCTTAGTAGAAGATTTGGCGTTGTCAGCATTACAAAGACCCTGGATGAAATTTTCAGCACTGGAAGAGAGGTCTACAACCACTACTGAAAAATTAGCTATTCTTAATGGAGAGGGCTTTCCCAAATAATGGCACAGCAGTTGAGACCATTTATAGGTTTGAGAGGTCGATTAACCAGAGGAGTGGAGGTATAGAAATTGATCATATAGCTTTTATTGCATCTGCCCGATCAGTGAGACCTGATCTTCTAGACTTTAGGATTTGGATTCCTATTGGAGGTGATTGGGTGTATGCACATGACATTAGATATGATCATGCTTTGGATCGGGAGGATGCTGCTCCTGATGATGATTGGATGCTGGCACATGTAATCATAAGCTGTTTTCCCATAGATGTTTTATCAGACAGGTCTCCTGTCATTCCAGAGGAGGAAAGTGAGACTAGATGCTTCATTAAACCACATGGCAAAAGGAAACAAGCAACTGTGCAGCTATAGTTTTTATGCAGAGTGTGACTACAGCTTTGATAGATGAAAAAGAGGGCAAAAAGAGGAGGATGGAAGCTGAAAGATTTGTTTCCAATTATAACTATGCCCGATGATTGGGACTACTCTTGGTAGATGGATTGAGAAAGACGTACCACCACCTAGCACCATGGAGAAACCTGCCTCTAAGGGTATCTGGATGATGGATACCAACCTGACTTTGGCACCACCAAGGAAAAGCAAGGGGAGAATTGAGGTTGATGATAGTAGCTCTGAGGAGGAAGATCATTATCCACAGTTAGGCCCTCGGGAAAAGGGCAAGGGACCTTTATACCTTAGCCCATAGAGTTAGATCTAATCTTAGACTATGATATTTTGATAGATGATATAACTGATGTAATATTTTGATGGACTTACTGGTAGGATTATATATGTAGTATATGGCATGTAGTATGACGAATGATGATCTTTTGATGCGATCACTAGAAGAAGTTAGAACTAAAGTTAGTGCAAATTTTGGAATGTATATAAAGCACTAACTATATAATATATATGTGTTTTGGTTATGAAATACATATGTGACATATATATGTAGTTGCTTTGACGTCTTTTAATGAATGCAAATCTCGAACTAATATAGATAATATTTTCAATGATAATAGAATGCCAAGAGGAAGAGATAGAAATAGAAATGCAAGAATATCTGAAAATCCACCAACAAACGCTCTGCACCGACTCAGAACCGATTAGAAGATGTGTTGTAAAATCTTCAACAACAAAATGTACTAATCTTGCAAGCGCTACAAAATATGCAAGCAATACATGTTGTACCACCAGCTAGGGCACCAAAAGCTCCTCCAACAAATCCTGGAAGAAATGAAAGATACACTACACCGTTGCAAGTTCAAGAAAACGGACTAGTAAATCCTAATGAATCTGCTGTTGAGGTGCAAGGACCACCATGATATGAACAAGAATTACCACCGCTACCACCATCACGTCCTCAAAGAAACGTTTAAGGAAGAATTTCTTAAAGAATACTTCGTAAGCAGTCTAAAGGAAATATAGTACTGACCTGGTGAATTTTAACACAAGGCAGTAAAACAATTGATGAATATGAGCACGAGTTCAACCAGTTATTACAATTTGCACCAGATGCCTACTGAGATAGTGATGAATTAACGAGAAAACCTTCATGACAGGGTTAGAACCAAATTTCCAAAGGAGACTGGCTGAGTTCGAAATTGCCGATTTTCCAGCTAGGGTAGAAAAAGCACGAATCATTGAACGTGCCAAGAAATATGAAGTTGAAAGATATAAGAAACGTGGACAGACATTTGGCAAAAGAGCACATGAGGAAATAGGAACAAGTTTTGCTCCTAAGAAAAAGAGATTCTTTAAACCCATGGGGAATATGAAAAGCAGAAACATTAAAAGAAGTAATGTTTCGTGCTGGAAGTGCAAGGGTGCTCATTATCCAAGAAATTGCCCACAGTTACAACAAAAGTGTTATTACTATGGTGAAAGTGGACACATGGTTTTTACATGCCCAAAGAAAAATGGTACGACCTGTTTCATCTGTAAAAAGGTCAGACATCTATCAACTCATTGTCCACAACGGATGAACACAACTGCTGGTCCTTCCCACTCTAAAGGAGTAGTTAGTACGACCGGACCCAAAAATGGGAATACCAATACTAGGAAAACTACTACAATAGCTAGGGTTTATGCTATGTATGGAACTCCAATTGAGGATTTGGAATCCGAGGGGGAGGATGAAGAAAATGTATGGGATGAAGTTGATCCTGACGACTATGGTCTTGTTGCAAGTATGTAATCTGATAATTCATTTATTTAAGTAGTTCCAGTCAACACAAACACGATTAGATGAATAAGTATTCTTGTGAAGTAAAATAACATGTAATTAATAAATGATAAATAGGAACAATTCAAATGAGAGGTCAACCTACGTATGCTTTATTTGATACGGAGCAACACACTCTTTTATCAATACTGGACTAGCAAGAAGTGTGGAATATCCAATTGAGACCATGACCAAGGAGCTAGGAGTTACCACACCAACAGGAGATTCAATGATGACTCCTGAGATAATGAAAGGATATCCACTAGAAATCGGGGGACAGAAATCATTTGCTGATTTAATCTTGTTTGATATTCAAAAATATGATATTGTCTTAGGTATGACATGGTTAACTATGTAAAAGCAAAAGTTGACCATCATCTCAAGAAAATATCTTTATGAATAACCAAGGGGAAAAAAAGAGTTTAGAGGTGAAATCGTCCAAGAGGTCGAAGTCGAATAATGACAATTGAAGTTGAAAATGAAAAGGATATGGAGAGGAACGGATGTATTCTTGGAGCAATCAAGGACGAACCCAAAGAAATGGATGTTCATACTATCAGAACAGTATGTGAGTATCTAGATGTATTCCTGATGAATTACCGGGATTACCCCCACACAGGGAGGTAGAGTTTTCAATTGAGTTGATACTTGGAACAGAACCAGTATCAAAAGCTCCGTATCGTATGGCACCTATGGAATTGAAAGAATTAAAGGTGCAATTACAAAATTGTTGGATAAAGGATTTATTAGACCCAGTGTTTCACCATGGGGAGCACCGGTATTGTTTGTTAAGAAGAAAGATAGTTCAATGAGACTTTGTATTGATTACAGAGAATTAAACATAGTAACTATTAAGTACAGATATCCTTTACCAAGAATTGATGACCTTTTTGATCAATTAAAGGGAGCAAAAGTATTTTCTTGAATTGATTTGAAATCTGGTTACCATCAAATTCGAATCAAGGCAGAGGATGTACCAAAAATAGCATTTCGAACTAGGTATGGTCATTATGAATTTTTAGTCATGCCTTTTGGATTAACAAATGCACTTGCTGTTTTCATGGACTTGATGAACCGTATCTTTAGACCTTTATTGGATGTTTGTGTAATCGTTTTTATAGATGATATATTGGTGTATTCATCCACAGACGAACAACATGATGAACATTTAAGAAGCGTATTACAAATGCTGCAAAACAATTAGCTGTATGCCAAATTGTCTAAATGTGAGTTTTGGCTTAAAAGCATATCATTCCTAAGACAAATTGTTTCGGGTGATGGGATATTGGTTGATCCTACTAGGTTAAGGTTATCGTGGAATGGAAAAGACCTAAAATGTTACCAAGTAAGAAGTTTCTTAGGATTAGCAAGATATTATCGGAAATTTGTACAAGATTTCTCAAGGATTGCACGACCACTGACACAATTGACAAAGAATAATGAAAAATTTGAGTGGAATGATAAATGTGAACAGAGTTTTCAAGAGTTGAAAAAGAGATTGGTATCATCACCAATATTGGTTCTACCTAATGACAAGGATCCATACACCATTTATAGTGATGCATCCAGAATGGTTTAGGATGTGTTAATGCAAAATGGGAAAGTAATAGCTTATGATTCTAGACAGTTGAAACCTCATGAGATGAATTATCCTACTCATGACCTGGAATTAGCTACTATTGTTTTTGCACTCTAGATTTGGCGTCATTACTTGTATGACAAAAATGTGAAATATATACAAATCACAAAAGTTTGAAGTATATATTTACCGAGAAGGAATTGAACAAGAGGCAACGTAGATGGCTGGAGTTAATTAAAGATTACGATTTAACCATCAATTACCATCCCGGTAAGATAAATGCTGTAGCTGATGCACTAAGTCATAAAATTATGGAGAAATAGCCTCAATATTGACGGAACAGAAAGAGCTTATCAGGGAATTTGAGAACCTAAATTTAGAATTTTCAATACAAGGTTTGGATGCAAAACTTGAAGTTTAAACTTGGAGCCTACTTTGCTCCAACGAATTAAGGAAGCTCAAAAGGAAGATAAGGAATTCCAAGAAATTATTCAAAGGATATCACAAGGGAAATATAAGGATTTCAGGTGGACGATGGTGGTATATTACGAATGAATAAAAGATTATGTGTGCCACATGATGAAAGCTTGAGGAAGGAATTAATGCATGAAGCCCATTATTCGATATATCATACATTGAGGCGAAACAAAGACATACCAAGAGTTAAAGAGTGCATATTGGTGGAATGGAATGAAAAATGATATTGCTCAATTCATGGCCAGATGTGATGTATGCTAAAGAGTAAAAGCAGAACATCAAAAACCAGATGGATTGTTAAAACTATTGCCAATTCCCGAATGGAAATGGATCAAATATCTATGGATTTTGTATGCTCACTACCTAAGACAAGTATGGGTCACGATGCTGTTTGGGTCATTATAGAGAGACTCACTAAGTCAGCCCATTTCTTACCAATCAATATGACCTATCCCTTAGAAAAATTGGCATGACTGTATTTAAAGGAAATTGTAAGATTACATGGTGTACCTGTTAGTATAGTATCAGATCGAGATCCACGGTTTGTTTCCAGATTCTGGCAAGGATTGTAAAAAGCATTGGGAACTCAATTGAAATTTAGTACAGCTTATGTAAGCCCCGGAAAATTTCAGTAAATAATTCTAAGATGAACTTCGAAAATAACCCTAAAAATCACTCCAAATTAAAACAATTTCGAACAGTCCTAAATCACGAACGAATCAAAAATTCTTAATCTGAGAAAATGAAAATCCTTAAAAATAAAATAAGAACTCAGTGGTCTTCAAATTCAAAACCACGACGTACGAAAAATTCCAT
Organism: Combretum micranthum; assembly: GCA_024138025.1. Lineage (NCBI taxonomy): Eukaryota > Viridiplantae > Streptophyta > Magnoliopsida > Myrtales > Combretaceae > Combretum > Combretum micranthum. Next base: position 44,261 of record JAMXBD010003111.1, on the reverse strand, counting down.
ATTTAACTCCGACTTATAAAATCGGTAATATAAAGCCCAAAAACAAATTATTAAAAAGTAAATAATGATTGACTTTCGAAAATAAACTCAATTCAAGAATTCCGAAAACATTAAGAGATATTAAATACTTACAAAAATAAATTAAAATAAATTTCTCAAATTAAATATGTATAAACATAAAATATCAGTTTCCAAATTGGCAAAGGATCTAAACCGGAAAATCACCCGGAAACCCTAACGGAATACAATAGCTAAGTCCGGCAATCTAGCGCCCCTAACCCTAGAGGCCGAGATGTAGTTTAAATATGTAGAATAGCTCATAGTAATATGAGTTTGTTTAAAAATATCAGATTGGTAAATTTTTGACCTATTTCGAACCCGTTCGGATACAGACTTCGAAAAGCGTGTCCCGGGGCTCGAGATATCAAAAATATACCAATAGTACCGTTAGACTCGTAATTTCATAAGATTTCTAAATATATCATTATATAATTTTTCGGGTTATAAAAGTTACAGTTATAACCTTTTTATCGTATTTCCATTATTACCGGTAATTGATTAGTCTTTTGCACTATTCATTTTTATTTCATTACAAAAATTATTCTTATAAAGCCTTATATTTTTAGATAAATATTTTATATGTTATAGAAAATTTTGTTTTTCTAAAATTTAGTTCGTTTCGGGTCTTTACGGGATCAGATTCTGTTTAAGACCCGATACTAAAAATAAAATAAATTAATTTAATAATTGAAAAATATTTTAAAAATATTTTTATTTTCATAAAATAATTTTTTAGAATTTTTCGGGTTATAAAAATATTATTTATAGCCCATATTCGCGTATTTTGATCATACCGGTAACATATTTGTTAAAATACTAAAATAATTCAAATAATTATTTAATTTTAATTATGAAAAATCTGCTACAAATATTTGGAATAAATTTTCTAATTTTATTTTATTTTTTTATTTTATTAAAAAGTACTTTTACAACCCATACCTTCAAGTACACCTTACACATATCACTTCCTTTTCACTTCAATCTTTTACACATTATCATTCATGGCAGATTTTTGACTCCTTTATGGCTGCCATTGTCCTTCATTTACTCCATTTTGACTAAATTAATTATTTCCACTCCTTCTTAAGAAAGTTACATTACACATTTATTACACAATTCAAATTCAAGTCAAATTTCAACAAACCCTCTCTCTCCTCCCTCTCTTTCACGTGCAGCAGCCCCTCCCTTTGGCTGCCTTGTTTTATTTTTTTCTCTCTTCTTATTCAATTAATAACTCATTTTCTCTCTCTCCTTCATTTACTCACTTTCCCTCTTTCATTCTTTAACTTTTCTCTCTCATTTTTCCTCTCTTTCTTCTTCATTTCTCTTGTTCTTCCATGAAAAACAAGCTGCCCCCTTCTTCTTCCATGGCTTCCACACCATTTCTTAAAGATTTCTAAGCAAATCTTCTCCAAAGCTCCATAGGTGATATAGGTAAAGTGTAATGAAGGTTTCATGCATCAAATGACCTTCCATAAGCTTAAAAGCTTAGGATGATGATGCCAAAAATGAAACACTCCTTTTCTCTACTTTTATTATCTTGTATTTCAATTATTTTCTTGTTTAAAGTTGATATATTTTGTAGATCTAAATTTTGTAGCTTTGATTTTGTTTATGCCATAGATCTTGTTATTTAAGTTGTTATATTTGTTATTTCTTATGATTTATGCATAGATCTATCATCCACATATCATCTTAGTGATTCATCATTTAAAACTAGTTTAAAGACTAGATCTAGTGTTTTGAGTTCATAAATGCATTAGACTTTGTTTATGTTCATGAACAACTTGCTATAGCATGATGATGGTAGGAAAGTTGTAGGAAACTCAAGATCTATTTTATTTTCAACAAAATATTTTTGAAAATTCGGATGAAAATGGAACCATATTTAGAAAAGTGATTTTTCAACTTCAAAATGTGTATTTTTCATTTAAAATGAAGGGCTTAGGGTATAGACAACATAAATGAATGATTTTGATAAGTAAAGTTTAGATCTATGAGTTTAGTTATTACCATGGGTTTCTTTTAGATGTATGTTCATATTAGTGTAGATCTTAGATTTGAACTTGAACAAAATTTGTGAAATTCGTATTTTGGCAAGACCCCCATTTAAAAACCACTTTCCAAGTGTCAAAGTAATTTTTACTTAAGAAAATGAAGGCTTAATATATGTATATCATCAAGACTTCTTTTTACAAGAATCTAATGTGATTTTCAAAAGTTATTTTCAAAATAAAAATCTATTTTCGGATTTTGGCCAAGGCATATTTTAAAAACATGTTTTCCAACTCAAAAATGAAGTTTTTATTTAAGAAATGAAAGGCTCTAAGATATGATATGTAAGGAATGGATTTTCATAAGCTTAGATAGATTTTATCAAAAGATATGACCAAAAATAAATTTTCTAAATTCGGATCCCAACCAAGACCAATTTTTAAAACCCATTTATCAACTCCAAAACTCATGTTTTATGTGAAAAATGAAGTATATAGGTAATAGGTATCATTAAGTAATGATTTTTACAAGTTAAAATGAGTTTAGGCATGAGTAATGTGTAAAACAAGTAATGGAATTAAAATGGAAAAATTTGAGTTAGTGATCAAATTGTCAAATTCGTAATTTAAGATGATGCATATGTAATCACTTAGTATTTGAGCTCAAATTGCAAGTTTTATGTGTTAAATGAAGTCCTTAGACAATAGATGTAGTAAAGTCTTAAATTTTAATGCATTAAACAAGTTTTTCCCAAATGAATCATTCAAAAAGTGGATTTTCTAAAATTCGGATTTTTGAGTAAATCATATTGGAAAACATATTTGCAAAGTGTAAAATGCAAATTTTTGTGTAAGAATGAAGTCCTTAGTGTTTATGTATGATTGAGCCCTAATTTTCTAAATATCAAATGATTTTTACTCAAAGGAATCACTCAAGAACCAATTTTTACCAAATTCGGATTTTGGAATCAACCCCACTTGAAAACATGTTTACCAAGTGTAAAATGGAAATTTTTATGAAGAAATGAAGGTCATAAGTAGTATATATAATGAAGATTCAATTTTGACAAAAAATAATTATATTTCCTTAAGTAATAAATCCAAAACAAATGGAAATGATCAAAGTTAGAAAACTAGATTGTCAAAAAGTAGTTATAGTTATGCATACATGAAACTCATTTCATGCCATTCATGTTAGGAAATTACTCATATTGCATGTATAGCTAATTTATATAGTAGGAACATACAAACATTTACGAAGCTATTTTTCAAAATTGAAATTGTTGCTTCCCTAATCTGATCCGAACTTTTTGAAGCTTCAAAGTTTTCAAAACTTGAAAATAATATTAGAATTAGATAGATCTTTCGAAGTAGATAGAAATCGATATACAATTTGCGAGATTCCGAGTTAAAATGACCAAGTTATGGCCGTTTTAAATTGGAATTCCCCTTAGGACGCGAATTGCGAATTTGATAGTTTGAATGAGATAGTTTGGATTAGTTAAGTGATGAAATACTTATTAGAGTATTTCTTCCTTTTTAGGAGATCTCGAGATCGATGATTCCCTACTGCCGAATTATTATTACTAGAAGACCGGTGATCCAATGGCCGAGTGAGTTTTCTCCTTGTTTTGTTATCTTGATTGCGCTTGTAGTTAGTTGCATTAGATTATAGAAACAAGATAAAAAATCGATACGAATGGGGATGGGATATATGATGAGGCTGTGATGAATGTATGCCAAAGAATACTAAAACATATCGAAACCACGATTTGATTGGATAACTGCACCGTTTATATTATTTCTGTTATGTGTATGATATTGGCTGGTCACTCTAAAGAATGTATAAATATTTTGACCTAAGCAAAAAGTAAATTGATCATGCATCGCATCGGACATATTGCATTTGGCAGCGTGCTACTCCTACGCAGGTCATCGGTATGGTCCGAGGACTCGTTTGGATAATGAGACCCGGGATCAGAGCTCATTCATAGGGAACTAAGGTGCTTCAGGGATGCATTCCATGTGTGAGCCTAGCCGAGGCGAGTGCTATGAGCCGAGGGCTTGGGGACTAGCAGCGGTCGTGTAGACTTTAAAACCATCCCTAACCCAAGATACGGAGGGCGTAAATCCGTTCTGTGTGTGGGTTCTGGATACCCATGCATAATTGTTGCTCATGTGTTTGTTCATGCATAACATATGATTGATTAATACTTGCTTGTTATGGTACGGAATTAAGGGAATTCTCACTAAGCTAGTGTAGCTTATACCCCAATAGTTGTTTAAATGAACAGGTTATCTCAAGAATGCTAAGTGGGGACTGAGATGGTTGGAGCCGAACATGACTTCGGGAGTTCGGCAATGAATAAGAATGTTTGAAGTTTAGCTAAATTTCATGGTTTGCCTTGTAATAGTTATGTAGGGAAGTATGTGGATGAATGTAATTGAAGTTTAATGATTGTATTTTGAAGTATAGTGTTTTGTATCTGAAGTATAGTAAATTGTATTTCCTTTACATTGTTACTCAATTATATCAACATAAAATGGATCATTCCGATGTGTCTCTTTTATGTGTTAGACGCCTTGTACATGGTATGGAAGCCTTCGCGTGACTGAGGTGGTCATTCTTAGGCTTTAATATTGTGTACAGCGGATTGCCACGTTTAGGGTACCCTTCGGGGCGTGACAGCTTATCATCCTCAAACTGATAGACAAATAGAAAGAACCATTCAGACAATGGAGAATATGTTAAGATTGTGTATTCTAGAATTCAAAGGAAATTGGGATCAACATTTACCATTAGTGGAATTTGCATACAATAACAGTTACCATTCAAGTATAGGGATGCCACCCTGTGAAGCCTTATATGGTAGAAAGTGCCGATCACCATTATTATGGGATAACTTGGAAAGAGTATTGGTTGGATCTGAATTGGTTCAAGAAACAATTGACAAGGTTTTAGTAATAAAGCGAAGAATGAAAGAAGCTCAAGATAGACAAAAGAGCTGGGCAGACTTGAAAAGAAGAGAATTGGAATTTAATGAAGGAGAACATGTCTACTTGAAGGTAAGTCCAATCAAAAGTCTTTATAGCGAATAACCAAAAGGAAAGTTGAGTCCTAAATATGTAGGACCATTTGAAATATTGGAACGAGTTGGAAACCTGGCATACCGTCTTGCATTGCCACCTAATTTATCTGGTATACGTAATGTTTTTCATGTATCAGTACTAAGAAAATATGTACCGAATCTAGATAAGATAGTTGAACTGGAACCAATTGACCTAAAGGAGAATTTGACTTACGAAAGGCATCCTTTTAAAATACTAGAAAGAAAAGTGCAAGTCCTCAAAAATAAAGAAATCCACTATGTCAAAGTGTTATGGGATCTCCGAACTAAAGAGATGACGTGGGAGCTAGAAGAGGAAATCAAGAAAAACCATCCACATTTGTTTGAGAATTCAAGTACATACACAAGCTTTGAAGACAAAGCTTATTTTAAGGGGGGAGAATATAAACCCTAGAAATTTTCACGTTAATACACGACTCTATAATAGAAAGAATGAACTAGTTAGTAAACCTAGAATTCAACAAAAACCTAAGAATGGATCCATAACTTAAATTTGGCTAGGTTAGGATCTAAGAATCGAATAAAGAACTTCTTTGACCCTAATTGATACAAAAAACGAGATTTCGTATCTTGAACTGATAATTCAAGATATGATTAAAGGAAACCTAAATTTGCAAACCCGAAACTTGTCAAACAAATAGATTAAATAGAAAAATATAAATATAGAGATTAAATGACTACTATTAAACTCAATAAAAACCCGATACTAGAACAATGAGTAGTAATGAGCCTATAAATGGATTTAAACCCTAAAATTCGAGATTCCTAGATAGTAATAAACACCACTGATAAGATTTCATAGTGGGTATCAAAACCTAAGATATATAGATAATTTATCTTCTATATCAAATGCGATATAAAATAGTTAATCAACTACGATTATAGTGGGGAAATGATAACCTAAAGATAAACCGTTAAGATTATAAATACACAACAAAAGGGTAAACAGATGTATAACTAAAGATCTAGAATTCAAATAAATAGTTGAACCACACCATTGTTCAAATTAGGGTTCTCTGAAGCTGTTGGAGCCTAAAACAAAAATTGACCTAATAAGCTTAGGAAACCTTATCGCATGAGATAAAATTTTAAAAACAATAAATCGTGTAAATTTAGAACTTAAATTTATATTGTTTGATAATCTAAGTATTTTTTAGAATTCAAAAAAAATATTTTTGTACAAAAACTCTCAAATATTAGCTAATTTGTACCCGATTCACTTAACAAACTACCTAAATATATGTATAATTATTAACTAAATATTAGTATTATATATATATATGCTTGCAGGATACGGTTAGATGTGTATATGTAGGGTTTGGATGTTCTTGAAAAATGAGAACCGAAATTTGCTCAACTAATGCATATAAGGTCAACACAATCAACTCTTTAAGCCAATCAAACCTTGCTAACTCAACTCCTCATTTATGACAACAAAAACAATTGGTAAAATAATGCCAAATTGTAAAAAATTCGGATGCAAATCAACGAAGGAAATGCTCCAACAAGTCTTCTTCTTTTTCCTTATATATATAGGTTTAAGCATTTTAACGGACAAGCAAACAAGCACAACTTTCTCTCGAAATTTCTAGATCAAAATAACTCCCAAGTAGTAACCAAAATGAGCTAAAAACAAAAATCAAACCGCTCTAATCATCCTAGTTTGAATTTGAGGAAAAAATAGCACGAAAAACGCTTGAAACGAGCACGAGGTGAGTTAATGTAATTCGGGTTGTTTTTATTAAAAACTAAGGAATGTAACTGACTTTTGATGATCATAGGATCATAACCAACACAAAAAAAAAAAAAAAAGCTTCGAATTTCATCGGATTGGTTCGAGTAAGGTAATTTTTGAAAACCGTTGTTATGCCTTGTTGATCCAAAAACCATGAATCATGTTGTTGTTTTGATGATTTGAGTTGATATTTAAGTAGTAAAAGGTTGTAGGAAATCATTGGAATCGAATTATGGGCCTTGGAATGTCAGGATTCGGCAGAAATCGACCGAGCTCATCAGGGAAGACGATGAATAGTGTCTTCCCTGATGAGCACGGGAGGAAGACGGGCGTGTTCCACCCCGTGTACCTCTCGGCTTTCACTATTTAATAAAAAAATTTTTTTAATCGAAGCTAATTTATCTAAATTTTATAATAATTAATATTATAAATATTTTTAGGACTATTATTATTTTTATTTATTTATTTTCTGCAAATATTAAGAGTATTATTACTTATTAGTAATATAATATTAAATTTCTGAAAATTGAGTTTAAAAATAAAAATTTTCGATATTAATAAATATATAGTATTTAACTATTATATAATGAGATTATTAACATACATATTATGAATTGGTAATATTAACATTAACAAGAAAGGATTATTAGTAATATAAATCATTATTATTAACTTAATTCAAGTTCATTAAACTTTACAACTATAATTGTTAATTTTTAATATCATTAAAAATACTTAAATTAATAATGTTTTTGAAATTATCATTTCTTAAATATTATTATATGTAACATTATAATAAAAACTCAAAAGCTAAGTCTAAAACTATTTAGTAATATTACTACTAATTTTTAACTTTAATTGTAAGGATTTGTGTAAACCCCCAAAAATTTTCTTAATCCTTAAAAGTAATTCTAGAAGTTTAATATCAAAATTTGAAACCCGAAAAAATCGACTCGAGATTAACACCTGATTCTAGACCGAGTCAAAACTCTGGAAACGAAACCCTAAAAATTGAACCAAGTTAAAACTTAATTCCAAATAAGAACAAAAACGAGTTTTCTCAATCTTGAGAAAACAAGAACCCCTGAATCAAAATATAAAGTCCAATTATCGATATAATCAACGTCCGTACGTCGATTAAATAATCTACCCAATTCCTAAAACGCAAATCGAAACGATAGATCCAAATACCGCTTAACAACGAGATAATAAAATCCTAAATCCTTTAGAAAAATTTTAGAATCACAAAATCCAAATTTTCAACAAAAGTCAAACTGAGTCAACTCGTAAACCTAGACTCGGTTAAACGATCCCGAGAACTAAAAACAAATAAATAATCACGAATAAAATAAACCATAGACGTCGAGCTAGAAATATAAAACGATCAAACTCAAAATTATACGATCTTACGAATAACTCAGTAAAAATCGGAAATCAAAACGGAACCCTAAAAGTCAACAAGCCTATAACGAACCCTAGCATTTAAGATTCGGCAATCCCGTGTTTTCAAACCCTAGAAAACGAAATTAAGTTAATAGCTTCAAATAGTTCGTAATAATATAGGGTAACATAAAAATATCAGATTCGCGAAATTCGAGTGACCTTCGGACCCAAATGGGATCGGTTCTCGAAAAGCGTGTCCGGAGCTCGGAATATTAAAAATATTCCGTTTATACCAATAGACTCGTAAAAATATAAGGATTCCAAAAATATCAGTTTTAGAATTTTTCGATAGCTAAAAATTACAGATATCGCCTTATTACGCGTATTTTTATTACTACCGGTACTTTAATTGTCTAGTCTACTATTCATAGTACTTTTCTACTATTTATTACTATTTCACTATCTCTACTTTTTCTTATACCTACATATCTATATCCTTACTTTTTATATTTCCAATACACCTTTTATCAAATCATACCTTACATATTAATTATTTTCTTACAAATTTCACTCAAAATCAACTCACTCTCTCTCTTTCTTCATTGTGGCTGGCGCTACTCCTCCCAATTTCCCCTTAATTATTTTTCTTTTTCAATTTATTTTATTACACTCTTAATTCCTCCACAAAATTCTATAAATATCACCTCTCCCCTTCTCATTTCTTCACACCATTCCTAGGCTTTAGTATTGTGTACGGCGGACTGCCACGTTTAGGGTACCCCTCGGGGCGTGACAGTTTAAGTTGGTATCAGAGCAACAAGGTTTTGGGAATTTAGAAACCATATATTAGAAGTATAGAGTGGTAGGGCTTGATCTTATGTCTAAGAATAGAACTTTATCTTGGAAAATATTAGAAGAAGTCAGAAAATACTTATGAATGAATTGGAGGATATTTAGTGAAATACGAAATGGAAGTATCACATGAATATGACTTACCCTAAGATGACGATCCAAGATTAGGAACGATAGAAATGACTTGGAGATAGAACATAGCAGAACAATATGGAGAAAACATGAAGGAGAATTAGAGTTTAGTATAGAGTGTATATAGTAAGTTTACCTTAGCAAAGCCAATAAGCCTTAATGTATAGTAACCCTATTCAAGACCAATTAAGGGCAAGATAAGTTTAAATGCCTCGTTATAGGTAAGACCCTTAGGTAAATAACATTAAGTGCCTACGTTAACCTTTAAATCAGACGAACAAAAGTCTATAACGCTTCTCTTTTCCTTAAAAACAAATAACTTGTGCGTAAAACTCGAAATAAAGAAAATATCTTTTACGACCGCTTCGTTTGGTTCTAGGAAGCTACCCGAGGAAATTATGCCGCAATCAAGCATCCCTCTCGAAGACAACACGAACAAGGAGCACCCACACCACAAGATCTAACTCAAGAACTCTTGACCACCATAAGACGTCTAGAGGAGACGATAAGGACTTATATACAACAAGTACCCATAACCTCTGCACCCGCTCCGGTTACAAGACCCCAACTCGGAGCAACAATAGTAGCACAAGTGCCTTCCTTCATAGCCAATCAAGAACCCCAGGCTAAGAAGCATAAACAACTCCAACCTCTTAAGGGCTTCGTAACCCCTAAGGTCAGATGCTGGAAGTGTAAAGGAAGACATTTCCCCAAAAGTTGCCCACAACTGCAGCACAAGTGTTACTTCTGTGGAAACAAAGACCACAAAATCCTTAATTGTCCTAAGAAGAATGGCACTATCTATTCTGGTCATGCAAAGAGAAAACACAGTGCCAACAGTTACCCAACAACAATAAGGAAATGCTACGTATGCAGTCGTCTCATCTGTAGGACCAAGAATTACCCCACAAGTGCCAAAGAAACGTGCTACATGTGCAAGGTGTGGTATCTCTATGTACGTGAAGATCTAAAGACGCAAGGTTTATGGGACGATCCCATCTCAGTCCCCGAAAGAGATGACCCATCCAAGAAAGAATGTGGGACTTCGTCTAGAGATCCTACCACCAAATCTCACCACAAAGGAAAAGAAAAAGTTACTGATAATGAAGACGAGGATCAAGTAATCAAGGAAATATTCCTACCCTGTGAAGAGCAATCCGAAGCAGGAATGGACGCTAAACCTTCCGTAAAAGCTTTAATATACCGATAGGAGAAATGCTTTTGTAAAAGGATTAAACAAAGATGTATATGTTGTCTATGTAATGATTTGAAATTATTATGTTTTGCATCCTTTCTTTGAACTTTTGTAAAGGAAGTATTTAAGTCTTCCTTCTGTTTCCATGTATTTAATTTTAATGATATGAATTTCCTATTTATTATGATTTCAGTCAATTTTCAAATATTTCTATATATTCGTATTCATTTCCATACTCGATTTCTATTAGCATGTTTCTTGATCATTTTCCCGAAAAACGTCTAAGACTTAATAAAGTTCAAGAACCTCACACTAGCTTAATAAAATCTGTAGAACAAATAGGAGACGTACTCGTGCTCAACGCAACCAGGAAATACCCCCTGTAGAACTTGAGAACCCGGAGGAACCTTAACAACCGAACCAACCGCGAATGGATCAAGCTAACATCGAACAACTTGCCAACCTCATAAGGAATTTCGCACAACAAGCCCATGCTATGCTTACACCAGTACCTGCACAAGACGCGGCACCAGAAGTTCCAACACCACCGATTGAAACAGCACCAGCTGAGCCGCCTTTACCAAAACCCTATCAGAGTATGTTACCAGAGTTCATTAAGTGCAATCGATATTTTGATGGAGCTTTTGGAAAACCGGATGAAGCTGATGATTGGTTAGCACAAATAGAGCGATCTTTCAATGCTTTTGAAGTACCACAACACCTTCAGCTTACATATGGACTTTTATGCTGAGGTTCAATGCAAGAATATGGTGGGAATCCAAAAGTAGAGAGCTACTACCACCAATCACATGGGAGACATTTAGGCATGAATTCTTGGAGAACTTTTTCCCTGGAAGCTTGAGGATCCAATATAGTGCAGATTTCTTAAGTATTTCTCAAGGAGGCCATAGTCTTGAATAATATGAAACAGAGTTCAGTAAGCTGTTACAATATGCCCCTGAATCATATAAGGATAGTGAGGAACTAAGAAGACAAGTCTTCTTAGGAGGATTGGATGAAGACCTTCGTATCAAGTTGATAGAATTTGACATCAAAGATTTCCGAGAACTAGTAGAAAGAGCACGAATTGTGGATGGTGCTAAGAAAAGGAGGAGACGGAAGAAAATGTATGATAATTGAGGAAGAATCTATAAGTGAACCTAGCCTAAGCCTCAAAATCAATGAGCTCGAAACATCGGTCAGCCCGAGTAGAAAGAAGGATAAAAAGAGACCGGATACCCAATGTTGGAAATGCAAAAAGGGACATAACCAAGACAGTGTCCAAGCTTCAACACAAGTGTTACTACTGCGGGAGTCCGAATCACAAAGTTTTGAGATGTCCAAAGAAAACCTCTGCCACCTGTCTGATCTGTAAGAGCCCGGACATATTGCCAAGAAGTGTCCTAAGAAGAAAAATATGGAAGGAGATACTCAGCAATACCCCCAAGAAATACGTGTGTATAACCTACAAGGACAATGGATTTGCGAGGAAGCCAACCAGAAATAGAATTCGCCGTTTTAGAAGAAGACGATAGTCACGAATACGAATCGATATGGCTACCCTTAGATGTTAATTTCTTGTTATACCGATAGTTGCCAGTAATGACCGTAGATTATGTAATCGTCACCTTACTCCAGATGGAATAAAAATATGATTGTCGAAAATTTTGTATGTATCAAAAGAAGAAGGCAATTCAATTTTACCTTGAACACGCTAAAATACACCAAAAGCATAACTATTACCGCCTAAAAGCTAGAACCGGTAATGATAAAGTCTCAATAAGCAGATTCCAAATTTTTCATCTTGACCTCAAACCTTGTCAAGATGACCACGTAAAGAATAAAACAACGATACGGAATAAGTATAAACATTATATATTTTATATATGCATGTCATATATATGCTCACATAAGAATGGGAAAGCGAATTCACAACCTTCCTTTGTCAAGTGAATAAACCAGTGTCATGTCACAGTGAGTCGTCATCAATTCAAGATTTAGTCAAGTCAAAGTCGTCCGTCGTCTGTTAAGTTGGTCGAGTTGAGATTCTTCAAAAAGGATCAAGTAAAGTGAAGGTTGAAAATCGCTAAAACCAAATCTTATTGATTCTATATATGCTATATTGCATAAAATATTAAACGCACAAGATTAACAAAATTCCAATATTACCGACTAAGATATATGCGAAATAGAAAATATGAAAGAAGAAATTCAAAAACAACGATAGACTTCCAAACCCTTTTGTGGAAATCAAACTAAGAAACGACATAATGAAATCATATAATTACATAATGAACAAATTCCAATACAAATATTGATTACGAATACAATTTCTCATCAAGTTCTAATACGTACGCATAACAAGTTTTGAGGACAAAACTTTCTTTAAGGTGGGTAGGTTGTAAACCCCCAAAAATTTTCATAATCCTTAAAAGTAATTCTAGAAGTTTAATATCAAAATTTGAAACCCGAAAAATCGACTCGAGATTAACACCCGATTCTAGACCGAGTCAAAACACTGGAAACGAAACCCTAAAAATTGAACCAAGTTAAAACTTAATTCCAAATAAGAACAAAAACGAGTTTTCTCAATCTTGAGAAAACAAGAACCCCTGAAACAAAATATAAAGTCCAATTATCGATATAATCAACGTCCGTACGTCGATTAAATAATCTACCCAATTCCTAAAACGCAAATCGAAACGATAGATCCAAATACCGCTAACAACGAGATAATAAAATCCTAAATCCTTCAGTAAAATTTTAGAATCACAAAATCCAAATTTTCAACAAAAGTCAAACTGAGTCAACTCATAAACCTAGACTCGGTTAAACGATCCGAGAACTAAAAACAAATAAATAATCACAAATAAAATAAATAGATCGAGCTAAATATAAAACGATCAAAACTCAAAAATTATACGATCTTACGAATAACTCAGTAAAAATCGGAAATCAAAACGGAACCCTAAAAGTCAACAAGCCTATAACGAACCCTAGCGTTTAAGATCCGACAATCCCGTGTTTTCAAACCCTAGAAAACGAAATTAAGTTAATAGCTTCAAATAGTTCGTAATAATATAGGGTAACATAAAAATATCAGATTCGCGAAATTCGAGTGACCTTCGGACCCAAACGGGATCGGTTCTCGAAAAGCGTGTCCCGGAGCTTGGAATATTAAAAATATTCCGTTTATACCAATAGACTCGTAAAAATATAAGGATTCCAGAAATATCAGTTTTAGAATTTTTCGGTAGCTAAAAATTACAGATATCGCATTATTACGCGTATTTTTATTACTACCGGTACTTTAATTGTCTAATCTACTATTCATAGTACTTTTCTACTATTCATTACTATTCACTATCTCTACTTTTTCTTACACCTATTTCTTACACCTACATATCTATTTCTTACTTTTTTCATTTCCAATACACCTTTTATTAAATCATACCTTACATATTAATTATTTTCTTACAAATTTCACTCAAAATCAACTCACTCTCTCTTTCTTCATTGTGCCGGCGCTACTCCTCCCAATTTCCCCTCAATTATTTTTCTTTTTCAATTTATTTTATTACACTCTTAATTCCTCCACAAAATCTATAAATACCACCTCTCCCCTTCTCATTTCTTCACACCATTCCTAGGCTTTAGTATTGTGTACGGCGGACTGCCACGTTTAGGGTACCCCTCGGGGCGTGACAATTTGCGAATTAGTGTTGATTTAAATTATATGATAAATATTACAAGTATTATTATTATGAAGAACACTATTATTATCATTAAACTTATTTATTATTATAGTCATTTCCATAATTATCGTTATTATTATTATTATTAATGTTATCACCGTAATAATAATAATAATAATAATAATAACAATAATAATAATAATAATAATATCGGCCAAAAATTATTTTTCGAAAATAATTTTATTTAAATCTTTATGTTATTAAATTTATTGTCATTATGGATGTATTTAATTAGTTTTACAAGAAAAAAATTATAAATTTAGTAATTACTAAGTATTTATCTAAATGAATACTTATAAATAATTAGATAACAATGGAAATTTAAATAATCTAAATTTATGAATATAGGGATATCTATACTTTACGAGAAAATTATATCAAGTAAATCAAAAGAAAATCGATAGTTCTAAACAAGAATAACTATAAAAGTGAATTAACTAAATTGTCGAATTCCCGGATACCTGCTTGATAGATATAAGTATCAAACAAAGTAAAACCAAACAACTTGAAAATAAATATAGACTAATACTCAATTATCTTAAGATCTCCAAAGAATTAATTTAGTAATAGAACGAAAACCCAGCGACACGATAGGACACTTAGACACTCATAGGAGTTTAATCATATAGTTTTTGTGCCATTGATGAATATATTAATGATCTTAATAGGTGACTTGGGTACTTGTGAGGACTTTCCTAACGATTATTACGATTGAGCAACATGAGCAAGTGAGTGACCTAGTCTTATTACATTGTATGTGCTTGTAACTTAGAGAACCATAACTAAAAGATAATAAATTGAGTGTACTATATGGGGTTATAGGAATTGTTTGTTATATGATACATTGATTGCCAAGTTACTCTAATAATAATAATAACAGTGTTATGTGTGATTACATTGTTTGTGTAACATGATTGAATGTTAGTACATTGGTTGATAACCTTCAAGTTAATTAAAACTATTGGTACCATAATGGAAATTATACATGCATTGCATATTTTGCATAAAATAGCATTTGAGTAAGTGGTAGCCTACTACGTGTTGGTATTTCGGATCTCTAGTAATGCTTGGTTTATCTAGGCAAGAAAGCTATTAGTTAATTGCAAGATTACCTTTGTTCTCTTGATACCACAGGAACTAAATGGTAAATGAAGGATGCCGCTTATGGTATTTCTTGGAAATCACTAACACTTAGTGGAGTTTCTAAAGCTAAAGCAGGAAATGAATGTTAAGACACAATAAATTCAAAGAGATAATTAAATTGAGCATTGTTGTTTCTTGAAAGCTTAGCCTCTCTTGGGTAGGTAGGCTATAGATTGTGATCCTTCAACCCCAATGAAAGGGTGCAAATCTTCATCCTGTTTGGATTTTGGGTTATCCAGGCTTGTATTTGTACATATGTTTGATTGATACATTTCACATGATTGTTAAATAACTTGTATGTGTTATGTGATAAGTTCTGGTTATTCACTAAGCTCGTGGTTTAGCTCACACTCCAACAGTCCTTTCAGGTTCACATTGTGACTTTGGCTCATTACTACCAGGAGCATGGTCCCGGTAAGAACTTAGAAGATGAAAGCTTAAGGAACAGTATAGAATAAGATAAATTTTCTATCTTTAGTTACAAGTATCTTGCATTGGAAACTTTAGTTATGTATTTGAAGGACTTTATAAAAGTGTTATGGTTTGTAATATTTTTATTATCCGCCAATTTGGTACGATAGTTATTTACTAATTTATGTCTTATATATATTTGCTCATCTTATCCAAGCAACAAAAAGATCCTGTTTATTGAAAATATGTCATTCTCAGAAGGTAAACTAATAATAGTATTCAAGCACATCTTGTTTACTACTACTAGGGTACCCTCGGGGCGTGACAACGTGTGTACAACCTACAAGGACAATGGGTTTACAAGGAAGCCAACCACAAAGAGATAGAATTTGCTACCCTAGAAGAGGACGATAGTCACAGATGCGATTCAATATCAGGTTACCATCATACCCATAGATGATAGATTTCTTTTTACACCGTTAGGACTAAAAGAACAGTTTGCTAGTAATAACCATAGATTGCATACTCATCACCACCTAATATAGAACAGATAGATATAAGATCGTCAAAAATTTAATACATATCAAAAATAGAAATAAAATCAAATGCCATCTACCCTGAAAATACCCGAAATAAAGTACATCAAAAGCTTAAATATTACCACCTAAAGGCTAGAACCAGTGATGTTAAAATCTCAACGTACAATTTCCAAAATCTTTCCAAAAATGATGAAACATCTTGATCTCAAACCTTGTCAAGATGATCACGTAAATGATAAAACCACAATATCCATAAGAATGAAATGAGTATGAACATTACGTATTTTATACGTGCATATCATATATATACTCACATAAGAATGGAAAAGCGAATTCACAACCTTCCTTTGTTGAGTGAATATACCAGTATCGTGTAGGGATTAGTCGTCATCAGTCTAAAGTCGAGTCGAGTCAAGTGTCGAGTCATCAGTCATCTATCATCTTGGTCAAGTTGAGACTCTTTAAAAAAAGGTTAAGTAAAGTGAAGGTTGAAAGTCGTTGAAGCCAAATCTTAGTGATTTTATATATGCCATATTGCATAGAATATTAAACGCGCAGAATTAACGAAATTCTTAATGCCACCGACTAAGAATAAATGAGAAACAAAAATTTCGAAAGAAGAAATACTAAAACAACGATAAACTTCCAAACCCTTTTCGTGGAAGTGAAACTAAAGAAAGGTATCAAATATATAGAAACTAAGAAAACAACATAATGTAATCATAATACCGTTCCAAATAGACTTAACAAATAAAAGTACAATGAAATTCCAAATATCAAGAATAATGATGAAATACGACATACAATTTCTCATCAAGCTTTACAAGTCTACGTACGTGTAACAAGTTTTGAGGACAAAACTTTCTTTAAGGTGGGTAGCTTGTAAACCCCTAAAATTTTTATAATTCTTAGAAAATAATCCTAGAAGTCCAACACTGAAATCGAAACCCCGAAAATCAACCCAAGTTAAAACCAAATTCTAAATAAGGTCAAACATGAGAATTCTTAATCTTGAGAAAAAAGAGAACCCTCAAAACAAAATAGAAAATCCAACTATCGGTTAATTTGATATCCGTACACCAATCAAATCATCTATGCGATTTCTAATATGCAAATCAAGACAATATATCCAAATAATGCTCGACAACGAAATACTAAGATCTTAAATCCATCGGTGAATTTTAGAATCACAAGTTTCAAATTTCACCCAAAAGTCAAACTAAGCCAACCCTTAAACCTAAACTCAGTTACATGATCCCAAGAACTGAAAAGTATTAATTAATCACAAATAAAATGAGATAAACCATAGACGTCGAACTAAAAATATAATACGGGCAAAACTCCATAATTTTATGATCTTACAAATAACTCAACAAAACCGAAAGTCAAATAGGAACCCTAAAAGTCAATAAAGCTTACAACAAATCCTAATGTTTAAGATTCGACAATCCCGCGCCCTTAAACCCCAAACAACGAAATGAAAATAATTGTTGATAATAGTTCGTAATAATATAGGGAAGTTTAAAAATATCAGATTCGCGAATTTCTAATATCTTTCGGATTCGAACGAGATTAGTTTTCAAAAACCATGCCCTGGTACACTGGATGGCAAAAATATTCTGTTAATACCAATAGACTCGTAAAAATATAAGGAATCCAAAATTATCAGTTTTAGATTTTTCGGTAGCTAAAAATTATAGATATCATATTTATTCATGTATTTTTATTACTACCAATATTTTAATTGTCTAGTTTACTATTCATAGTACTTTTCTACTACTCATTACTATTTCTCTATCTCTACTTTTTCTTACTACCTATTATTATACCTACATACATATTTCTCATAATTTTCTTTTCTAATAAAAATTATACACCACATATTATCAAACTTCTCCTACACTTTTCTTCTAAAATTAATTTTTAATCAAATTTCTCTCTTTCTTACAATTTCCATCCACACTCCTCTCTCTCTTCACGTCCATTTTTTTTTTCAATTAATTTAATTACATCTAATTTTCACTCCAAAATTCTATAAATACTAATTTTCACTTCAAAATTCTATAAATACCCCATTCCTCCTTCATTCTTTCACACAACTCATTCTATTACCAAAACTCTTTCAAATTCTCTACACAAACACTCTCCACAAAATTTTCCTCTACCAAAACTCTCTTTCACCAAATACTCACAAAATTTCTCTCTATACACAATCCAACTACCATTTCTCAATAACTATATAACCATACATTCACTACCATCTTCATACCACATAAACACTTTAGGCAAAATTTCTTCCAACCATTTAGCTTATCCATGTCATGTAACTTAACATGATTATGGTGTTGTTTTGAAACTCACATGACTACTAAAAACAACAACATGTTCATATTTTGTTATTGCACATGAAAATCCTATTTTATTATCTTGATATTATATATGTTGTTATTATTCGTTATTATCATTGTTATTATTATGCTAACTTCTTATTCATATCTAACTAAATATATTTATGTATTTATATATAATCTTTAGAGCATATAAGCTCACTTGTTATTTTTTTAATTTCATATCTTGCAATTTATTTATTTCATGTTATTTTTAAGACTAGTCTTTCTAGTATTAGACTTATCCATATCAAGTCAAAACAATCTTTTTTTCTATTTTCTTTATTATTTTTGGGACTAGTCTATTCTTAGTCCCGGGATGCCTTGATGAAGCTAAGGCTCCCAATACTTGACCAGGATACCTTGATAAAGCTAAGGTTTTCAATACTTGATATTTTATTATCTTGCTTATTATTATTTGTTTTTAGTATTTTCTCATATTCTTATTATTTTACATGTTGATAATACTTGCATCTACATAATGATATTGTCTCAACTAAATTTAAAAAGTGGAATTTTACTTTATTAAAGGAACTTAAAATTAAATTTTCTATTATGTGACTTGTCACAAAATAATGGAGTTATTATTAACAACATAGAAATGGAGTAATACAAGTTTTCTCAAAGTTTTCTCAAATAACAAAGTAACTTTACCAAGGAACATAAGAAATAAATACTTTCCTTTAAAATGGTAACCTAAGTTTTAGTAAAAATAATTTGTTAGTTTTCAAAGTTTCACATAAAGCTTAAGATTAAACTATTTTCAAACTCCATAACAAAACCAAGAACAAACTATTTCAAACTAAGATAAAAATCAACTCATAAAGTTATAAACCCACTTAGAAAAAAATGATTTCAAGTTCTAATAAGGAACTTATTTCCAAGAATACAAGTATGATAAGATCAAAGATTTTATCAATAAAAAGGATTCTTCCCAAATAAAATAGAGGAAATGAAGTATCAAGTTTTAGAAAACAGAACTTGTATTTTAAACAAGAAATATAAGAAGAAAAGACCAATTTTCTAAAACCATTCTAAATACAAATTTATAAATAGGTTTTCAATAACTTAATACACTTTTGATAACTTTGATCTTTTACTGGAAGTAAAAATTATAAAAGACCAAAGGTAAAGGAAAATTACTTGTTTTAGAAAAAAATGAGGAAAATAAATAAGAATGTACTCATTCATAAAACTAGAAAATATAAAATTTCTTCAAAATACTTGAAAATGAAATTTGTCAAGTTAAGTTTTAACACTTCAAAATGAATTATTTTATGAAAATAAATTGTTGAGCCACTACCATTAGAATTTTTGCATGTAAAGTGAGCTTATCTATTTGATAAAGGGATTTATCAATCATATTATATATAATCAAAGGATTTTTGAATGAAGTTGAGTTGGAAAATTGTTTCGCAAAATTTAGAAATATTCGTTTAAATCTGTACCCTATAGTTCGGACCCAAATGACCTTATAAGACAAAAATAACTTAGAAATGGATAGATTTTTTCGAATAGGTAGAAAAACGGTATTATATGTGAAATTCCTAGTTAAAATGAGCAAGTTATGGCCACTTTAAATTGGAAGTTCATTAATACGATTTTGACAAACATAGTGAATAGAATTAGAAAGTTTAAGTAGAATTGCTACAAAATACTCATTTCGAGTATTCTTTTGTCTAGTGACAAAGGATACAAGATTACCTTCCTGAGGATTACTACGCCAAGAAGATCGCGAAATGGACGAGTGAGTTATTCCTCTTAATTTCGTTACCTTGGTTGCTTGTAAAGTTGGGCATTAGTAACTAAGAAAGATAAAAACGAATATGTATAGTGATTCAGATATGTATATATGTGATTCTATGCTTATGTGTGAAATAAGAATTAAGAATATCACAACTTCAAATTGCCTGTTTAAGTATTTTGTTTATTTACTTATATGATTGCTTATTGCTTATCAAATTGACTGATTGCCCCCTAAATAAACCTGATAAGGTTTGGCTTAAGAAAAATAAAACACTCACATATACATCCATCGAGTCACATTGTCATGCCCAAAGGGTACCCTAAACGTAGCAAACGCCATACACAATATTAAGCCTAAGAATGACCACCTCAGTCACGCAAAGACTTCCATACTATGTACAAGGCGTCTAACACATGGAGGAGACTCATCGAAGTGATACATTTTATGTTGATATAACTTGAGTAACAATGTAAAGGAGTTTCATTTTACTATACTCCAAATACAAACGTTAACTTCAATTACAATTTGTCAAAAGGTTTCACTACATAAACTATACAAGGCAAATCATAAAACCTATCTAATAACTTCAAGCATTCTTAACCCTTGCCGGAATCCTGAAGTCATTCACGGCTCCAACCATCACGTCCCCACTTAGCATTCTTGAGATAACCTTTTAATTAAACATCTATTGGGGTATAAATACACAGCTTAGTGAGTAAGAACTTCCAAGATTACATTTATAGCACATCATACAATCAAGTGATTAGTCAAACAAGTGATATGCATCAAACACTGAATTCAACAAACATATGACCAGTCTGAAATCATATGTGGATGGACTTGCGCCCTTCATCCCGTTAGCAGATTAACGAATCCTGCTGTACGACGCCATTTAAGCTCACGTCAACTAACTATAAATTGTTTTATGGATCACAATTAACCAACAAATGCTAATGCTCCATCCCATCGTGATATGAATGAGTTCAATTTCATCTTCAATTCCGAATAATCAATTATACCAATTCTTTTAAGTGATCAATCAATAATCGCAGACAATCAATTCTAATTCATCTATACAAGCAATAGTTAATCACTCGGCTTCGATATTCTTATACTCCGTTTCTCATATCAACAATAACCATACATAGTTCCCATTCATCCCCATCATGCATATCCATTTTATCTTTGCCAAATATCTAGTGCAACTATTATTACAATCACATACAATAAATGAAATTGGAAGTAATACTCACTCGGCCGTTGGATCACCAGTCTCTTAGTACAAGTAATCCGGTGGTAAGGAATCGTCGATATCGGAATCACCTAAAAAGGAAGAAATACCCTAATAAGTATTTCATCACTTAACTAGTCTAAGCTATCTCATACAAACTATCAAATTCGTAATTCTCGTCCTAACGGGAATTCCAACTTAAAATGGCCGTAACTTGGTCGTTTTAACTCAGAATTTAGCAAATTATATATCGATTTCTATCCACTTCGAAAGATCTATCTATTTATAATATTATTTTCAAGTTTTGAAAACATTTAGGTTATAGAACAAAGGGATCAGATCAGAACAGTAGCAAATTTCAATTCCGAAAAATAGTTTTGTAAATGTTTGAAATGTTCATACTATAAAAATTAACATACATGCATATTGATGATTTCCTATCATGAATGGCATGTTATGAGTTTAATGCATGCATGATTTTGATGATATTACTAAAATAAAATTTTAAAACTCTTTATTTTGCAAGATTTCAAGAATAATTACTTTTAAGAATACTAGTTTCCTACTTTGATAACTCACTTGTGTTTGGATTAATCTTAAGAATTTCTAGTTATCTACGTTAGAATTGAATCTTCATTATATCTATTACTTAAGTCCTTCATTTCTACATAAAAATTTTCATTTTGCACTTTGTAAACATGTTTTCAAGTAGGGTTGATTCCAAAATCCGAATTTTGTAAAATTAGTTTTTGAGTGATTCCTTTAAGTAAAAATCATTTGATACTTAGAAAATTAAATCTCAACCATACCTAGCCACTAAGGACTTCATTTCTTTGATAAAACTTCTAATTTGAGTTTGAAAAATATGCCATTACTCCATTATTACGAATTTCTTAAAATGACAACCACTCAAATTTTTCCTACTTCATTTCTACTCCTTGTTCTATATATTTTTCTTAGCAAATCCCATCTTAATTTATCAAAATCATTACTTGATGATACCTATGACCTAAACTCTTCATTTTTCATATAAAACACAAGTTTTTGAGTTGATAAATGGGTTTTTAAGGCATGGTTTTGAAATCATTCGAATTTACAAATTTTGGATAAACTCAATTTTCATACTTTATTTCTACAATGCATCATGCATATATGTATTACCTACAAGCTATTGTTATGAAGGTTATGAGATGATCTACCTATATGTATACATATAGTACCAAGAATTCTTTTTGAAAACCTTTACTTTGCAAAATTTTGAATTTTACTAGACTTAAGAAAAATAGTTTTTCTTCTAGTAAAATCATATTTGCTTTTAGCAAAAGTCAACCTTGATGACCTATATAATCATCACCTTTATTATTTCAACAAAAACTTTCATTTTGGGGTTAGAAAATAGGTGTTCACATAGGTGGTTTGCCTAAGTACGAATTTTACAAAATTTTAAAGAATAGGAACATTCTTTAACCTATTCTTGGAAACCATTTGTTATTCTAGGATTATATTTTGATAAACTTCTCTTATCTTGTCAAAACTTGGTCTTTATTACATATATTCCGTAGGACTTCTATTTTCCTATAAAAATTATCATTTTGGCATTTGGAAATAGGTGTTTAAATAGTGGCTATTTTCAAATTCGAATTTTGAGAAATTCATTTGAGCTTGTTTTCTTTGTAGAACTCATTTAGTCTTTCAAAAACCATTTTCTAATCAAACCTATCCCTTAAGGCTTCCATTTCCTTAATAAAAATCTTGTTTTGAAGTTGAAAAATAGGTTTTCAAAATTGACCTTGGTTGAGATCCGAATTTACAAAATTTTTTTTTTGGACATACCTTTTTATAAAATCTATCTAAACTTATGAAAATCCATTCCTTACATATCCTATCTTAAGAGCCTTCCATTTCTTAAATAAAAACTTCATTTTTCAGTTGTAAAACATGTTTTTAAACTAGGACATAGCCTAAATCCGAAAATAGAATTTTTTTTATTTTGAAAAAACTTTTAAAAATCACCTTTGATTCTTGTAGAAAGAAGTCTTGATGATATACATCCACCAAACCTTCATTTTTTCAACTAAAACTTTCATTTCTAGACTTGGAAAGTGGTTCTTAAGAATGATTTTGCCTAAATACGAATTTTTACTATTTTATTGAAGTTCAAATCTAAGATCTACACATAATATGAACATGAATATAAAAGAAATGCATGGTAGAAACTATAAACTCATAGATCTAAACTTTACTCCTAAAAATCATTCATTTATGATATATATTTCTTAAGCCCTTCATTTAAATGAAAAATACAAATTTTGAAGTTGAAAAATAACTTTTCTAAATATGGTTCCTTTTTCATCCGAATTTTCAAAAATGATTTTGTGAAAATAAAATAGATCTTGAGCATTCCAAATTTTTCTACTATCATCATGCTACTACAAGTTGTTTATGAACTTAAAACAAAATCTAATGCTTTAGAACTCAAAACACTATATTTAATTTACTATACTAGTTATAAATGCATGAACACAAGATAGTTATGTGAATGATGAATATATACATAAATCATAAGCAATAACAAAAATAATAACTCAAATAACAAGATCTAAAGCATAAACAAAAATCAAAACTACAAAAAGTTAGATCTACAAAATATAACTACTTTTAGTAAGAAAATAATAATGATACAAGATAATAATCATGGAAAAGATGAGTGTTTCATTTTTGGCATCATCTGTCATGCCCCGAAGGGTACCCTAAACGTGGCAGTCCGCCACATATAATATCAAGGCTTAAGAATGGCTACCTTAGTCATGCGAAAGCCTTAGTATTATATGTAAGGCGTCTAACACGGTAATAGGAGACGCTTTTGGGAAGCATAGTTTAAGCAAGTAAAGATAAACATACAAGAATCCAGAAATAAAGTATATCATATCATTAATAACCAAAGGTCTATTACATAATTTCTTAGGGGCATACCCCCGCTAATTCCAAGGATCGAGATAAACTTCATAACATCCAAAATACTACATTAAAGATTTCAAAGGAATTCTAATCTAAGTCTTCGAGTAGATTTCCTCCAAAAGCTTCAATATAAACGTACACATACGGGAAGACCTCGGGCACAAAAATAGGTGTTCCTGAGAATACAAATATCTATAGGGGTGTAAGCTTATGGGCTTAGTGAGTAAATCCCAAAATTCATACTCGAAGAAAATTATCAATCAAGTTTATTATTCAAACATATGAAATGCAACAACCACGTGAGCATACAAGACATATGACTTTCCGGGAATCATATGTTGAATGAATTACGCCCTTCATTCGGGGTTGGGTATTCAGGCCAATTACAGCCACAACTTTTAAAAACTTTTATAGATCTTACCGGCTCCTATACGCCATCAAAAACTTGTAGTTATTACAGGCTCCTACTAGCCACCAATTTATAGTTCTTACTGGCTCCTACTCGCCACTTACATGATATACCGGTTATGTCTACCACCACTATTATACACTTGTCCCACCAATTGTATAGTAGTGAATGCAATGTGACTCAACATATGAAGTGCATGAATAATTTCTTTAATTAAAGTCTAGTAGTTACATTTAACTTCTTTCAAGTGATCAACCAATTTCAAACACTTCAAGATATTAATGCACATACAACTTTATTACAAAAAATCGAGTTTCGATATACTTAGTATTCTTTCAACATATTATCATACACTTCCTTTTGATTTTGCTTAAATTCTAGTGCAACTAATTTTACAAGCACAATCGAGTATGAGAAAATTAACGGGAAGTAACTCACTCGGCCATGATGACACCTTTCTTGAATTGGATGGGTCGTTCGGAATTTCCACTTAATCGTAGTAATCCTCGGGATACGAACAATCCTCCTCGTGATTATCTAATCAAGAAGAATACCCAAAATGAGTATTTCATGAAATTCTATCTTGAAGATTCTAATCTTTTCTTAAAATCGTGGTAAAATCGTATAAGGGGAAATTCCAACTTAAAATGGCCATAACTTGCTCATTTTAACTCGGAATTTCGCGTATAATATATCGTTTTCTACCTACTCGAAAAGATCTACGCATTTCTAAGCTTATTTCATAAAACTAAGTCGTTTGGGTTCCGAAAAGGTAGCGACCAGATTTGCCACGAATTTGCAAACACTTGTTTTCCTTCTTGTAAACAAAGCTCATTTGAAAAGATAAATATTTCAATTATTTTGTAAACTTTTGAAAGGTATATATATATGTAATGACTCATAACAAATGTATGAAGTAAATGAAGTTGTCTCAACTTATAAAAATAAGGTTTTAAAAGACTTTGAACTTGAGATTCTATTGAATATTTATTTTACTTTTGAAAGATCTTGAGTTATTGAGATGAATATTCTTTTTCTAAATTTAATCTCTTGTAATTTCTTTAAATTCCTAAGGTGTGGTTTTATTTTCAAAACTTGGATTCAAAAGTAATAAAATGAATTTTTGTTTCTTGTAATGATTCCAAAAGTATTTCTTGATGAAAGATAAGTTTTCATAAAACCTTTTGTTTATGTAAGAAAAATCATTTCCAAGCATGTTCATGGTTTTTAGAAATCTATTTCCTATTTTATTTAACAAGAACTTTTTTTAGAAAGACACTTCCTCTCTATTTTTGTTGAGACAAAAACATTATGTTCATGCATGAATATGAATCATAACTATAGAAATATAAAAAATAACTTGAAAGCTTAAGTAAATAATAAAGTAAATCAAGTATTGGGACCTTAGCTTCATCAAGGTACCCCGGGACTAAGAAAAGACTAGTCCCGAAAAGAAAAGAAAAGAATTGTTTTGACTTGATGAGGACAAGTCTAAGACTAGAATGACTAGTCTTAAAATCAACTTGAAATAAATTGCAATAAAGTAAATAAATTGCATGAAAGATAAATAAATTGCAAGACAATGAGCTTATATGCTCTAAATAATATATAGTATATAGATATATTAGATAGTAAAGAACATAAAAGAAACATAAATGAACATAGAGGAATTATGATATGAACAAAAACAAAGCATGAACCTAATGTTGCTTTCTTAACCTTCATGGTTTTAGAAAACACACACTAAGCTCATACTAAGTAGATGAACATGAAGAATTCTTGAGAAATTTCTTACCTAAAGGAAGCTAAACTAAGAGACTTCTTGAAAGAACTCTTGAGAGAAATTGGAGAGAAATTTTTGTAGAGTAACTTTAGAGAAGAAGTGTGAAAGAAGTGAAGGTATGAGGGGTATTTATAGGAAAATGTGGGAGATAAGTGTTAATTAAATAATTGAAAAATAAAACAAATTGAGGATGAGAGAGGGGCCGGCGCCATTTGTATGGGGAAGAAAAATTATTTTTTTGTTATTTTGTTAATTAAAAGTAAGAAATGAAAGATGTGAAATTGTATTGGAAATGAAAATGTGTAAGAAATAGGTGTATGGTTGTAAGAGTAGGTTGTAAGAAAAAGTAGAGATAGATGAATAGTGTAGAATAGTAAAAATAGTGTAATGTAAAAGTAGACATGACAATTAATACCGGTAGTAAGAAAATACGCGTATAAAAGCGATATCTGATATTTTTAGCTACGAAAAATTACGAAATTGATATTTTTGGAAATCTTATATTTTTACGAGTCTAACGGTATATTCGGAATATTTTTCCTATTCCGGGCTTCCGGACACGTTTTTCAAGAACTATGTCCGATCGGGTTCAAAGGACACTCGAATTTTGAAAAACATATTTTTATAAAACCTATAGCTATTACGAACTATTACTAATTTTTCCCTTCGTTTTCTAGGGCTTGAGAAAACGGCAATGCCGGACTTAAGCGGTTACGGTAAACTAGGGTTTGGTTGACTCTGGAAATCCGGTTGACTTCCGATTAGGGTTTAAACTATAATTCGGATCCAAAAATTTCGGGGATTTACAACCTACCCCCCTTAAAGAAAGTTTTGTCCTCAAAACTTGAAATTCAACTTGAAATTCGTACCTGATTCTTCAAAGAGATTTGGATATTTCTTTCGGATCTCATCCTCGGCTTCCCAAGTAGCCTCTTCTCGCGAATGATTCCTCCATAACACCTTGACATATCGGATTTCCTTGTTTCTCAGCTTTTGAACCTTTTGATCCAGAATTTGAACTGGGTGCTCCTCATAAGTCAAGTTCTCTTTCAGCCTGACTGGTTCAAGCTCCACAATCCGATCAGGGTCGGGGATATGCTTCTTAGCACTGAGACATGGAAGACATTATGTACTCCCGACAGGTTTGGTGGTAATGCCAAGCGATAAGCCAAATCTCCTACTCGTTCGAGGATTTCGAAAGGTCCGATATACCTTGGGCTTAGCTTTCCTCGAGCCCGTACACGATGAATACTCTTTATCGGATTCACTTTCAGATACACATGATCACCAACGTTAAACTCAAGGATTCGCGTTTTTGATCTGCCCAACTTTTCTGTCTATCTTGGGCCTCTTTCATCCTTTGCTGAATAATCCTGACTTTATCTGAGGCGTCTTGGATGAGATCTGGTCCAATTGTTAACTTTTCCACATCATCCCAAAATAGAGGCGATCTACACTTCTTCCATACAAAGCTTCGTATTGGCATCTTAATTGTTGAATGATAGCTGTTGTTGTAAGCAAACTCTACCAAAGGTAGGTGTACTTCCCAGCTTCCTTTGAATTCCATAACACAAGCTCTTAACATGTCTTCCAAGGTCTGGATAGTTCGCTCTGATTGTCCATCAGTTTGTGGATGATAAGCTGTACTGAACTGTCCCATACACTTCTGAAGGCTCATCCAGAATTTTGACACGAATCGAGGATCGATCCGATACAATCCCTGCTGGAACTCCATGCAGTCTCACAATCTCCCTTACATATAGCCGGGCCAACTTTTCCATCGAGTAGGTCATGTTGATGGGGATGAAGTGTGCTGACTTGGTAAGTCGATCCACAATTACCCATATGCATCATATCCGGCTGATGTTCGGGGCAATCCACATACGAAATCCATGGTAATTTGGTCCCATTTCCATTCTGGTATGGCCAATGGTTTCAAAAGTCCTCCTGGCCTTTGGTGTTCAATCTTTACTTGTTGACATATGGGACACTTCATTACGAATTCAGCTACGTCCTTTTTCATACCATTCCACCAAAAGCGACTTTAAGGTCTTGGTACATCTTGGTACCACCGGGGTGCATGGTATATCCCGAGTTATGCGCCTCATCCATTATTTCCTTTTTCATCTCCTCATCATTTGGTACACATAATCTTCCCTTCATTCTTACTACATCCTCCTCATCTATCTCAAAATCGTCATACCTTCCTCCTTATCTCACTTTTCAACTTTTGTATGACTTCATCATATCGTTGAGATTCTTTGATTCTATCTATCAGGGTTGGCTCCATTACCAAATGGGAAATTTCTATTTCCGCACTTTGCCCCACAAATTCGATGCTCAATCTCTCGAATTCCTTTATAAGTTCTTTTTGAGTTGTGAGCATGGCTGCAACTTCTCCATGGTTCTTCCGACTCAAAGCGTCTGCTACCGCATTCACTCTTCCAGGGCAATAATTTATTCCAAGATCATAGTCTTTGATCAACTCCAACCATCTCCTTTGCCTCATATTCAATTCCTTTTGTGAATAAATACTTGAGGCTCTTATGGTCCGTATAAATCTCGCATCTCTGTCCATATAGGTAGTGCCTCCAAAGCTTGAGAGCAAACAACTGCGGCTAACTCAAGATCATGCGTCGGGTAATTTTGTTCATGCGGCCTCAACTGCCGTGAGCATAAGCAATTACTTTCCCTTCTTGCATGTGCACCATCCTAAGCCATTTGGACGCATCACTATGGACGTATAAGGCTTTTTCTGGATCAGTAAGGTTAAATTGGAGCAGATACCACCGTTGCTTTAAACTCTTGGAAACTTTGTTCCCTCTTCTCATTCCAATGAATCTTTCTTCTGGGTCAACTGAGTTAGTGCTTAGCTATTTTGAGAAATCTTGCACAAACTTCCTGTAATAGCCAGCTAATCCAAAAAACTCCTGATCTCAGTCACCGTCCTTGGTTGTTTCCATTCCATTATGGCCTTAATCCTTTCAGATCTACTGATATTCCTTTCCCTGAGATAACATGTCCTAGAAAAGATATTTGGTCCAACCAAAAGTCACACTTGGATATTTGGCATATAACTTGTGCTCCCTAAGGTTGTAATGCCATTCTCAGATGTTCTTTGTGTTGCTCCCGTGTTTTAGAATAGACCAAAATATCATCAAAGAACAATCACGCATTTATCAAGAGCGCTATACACCCGATTCATCAAGTCCATGAAAGCAGCTGGTGCATTAGTCAATCCAAATGGCATGACCATGAACTCATAGTGTCCATACCGAGTTCTAAAAGCGTCTTTGACACATCCTCTGGTTTTATCCTCAGCTGGTGGTATCCAGATCTCAAATCGATGCGTGAGAATACACTTGCTCCTTGTAGTTGGTCAAAGAGATCGTCAATCCTTGGCAATGGATACTTATTCTTTATAGTGACCTTGTTGAGTTCTCGATAGTCAATGCACAACCTCATCGATCCATCTTTCTTCTTTACGAATTTACCGGAGCTCCCCAAGCGAGACACTTGTCTAACAAATCCTTGGTCAAGCAATTCTTGTAATTGCTTCTTAAGTTCCTTGAGCTCACAGGTGCCATTCGGTATGGTGCCTTGATATAGGTTCTGTTTTTGGCATCAAATCGATCTCAAAATCGATTTCTCGTTTTGGGGGTAACCCAGGCAATTCTTCCGAAAAACATCGAGAAATCATTAACGATGGGGATGTCGTCAATGTTGGGTCTTTCCTTATCCTCCTCCGTACTTCCCACATAACTTTCAACTCCTTCCTCCACTTCTTCAATTAGCTCGAACGGAACTTAACTCCAAACTTTTAGAAGTACGGATTCTCCCAAAAACGAGCTTCTCCCATCTTGTCCCATGAATTCCATCTTTTTATTTCTACAATCTACCTTTGCTTCCACCATGGACAACCAACTCATTCCAAGAATCACTTGTACTTGCTGATTTCTATTACTATAAGATCGGTAGTTGCTTCATGGCCTTGTATCTTCATGGGGCAATTCCTTATTCTTCTTTGGTAGTCACCACACTACCGTGGGGTTTTTATACGAAAACTTGTTATGTTGTGGTGATAGGTAAACCTTCTTCAAGGCTATACTAGTGGCAACAAAGGAATGTGTTGCCCGGTATCGAAGAGGTATAAGCGTTAGGTCCCCTATTTGTATGGTTTCCTGTTCAAACGCGTGTGTTACTATTTTTATTGTCCTTATAAGGTTCCCTAGACATCTATTATTTCCAACATACATCATAACTTTATACTCAACAGATATCAAAACAGACATATATTTTAAAGGTTTGAGGCTAACCTGTAACCAAGCTATAGTCATACTCTTCTCCATGGTCCAGGGCAGCCAATTCTACTCCTTCTTCGGCATCCTCCTCGCAGACCCATTGCCCTTCAAGGTTGTAAATTCTCAGCCCATGCATAGACATGCCAGCGACTTCCTTCCATTCCCACTCCTTGTCGGGGCAAGTCCTCCTGAGGATCCAACAGGTCGGTTTGCTGTGAGATTCCTTTGGGGACACTCGTTAGCAAAATGTCCCAATTGCTTGCATACGAAACAAGTCGTAGAAGCTTTCTTTGGGCAATCCGGAATCTTATGGCTCGGGTCACCACAGAAATAGCACTTGTTCTGGAGAAGGGGGCATCTCTTCGGGTAATGCGCCCTTTTATTTCCAACAGCTTACTGCTGCCTTAGAATTATCCTTCTGTCCGCTGAAATTTCCCTTAAAGTGACTAATTGGTTTAAACCTCTTGGAAGGGAAATTAGAGCTTGTTTCTGGTTGAAATTTCCTTCCAAACACCTGCACTTTTTTTCTCAAAGGTCCCAGCTTTCCTTTTCTTGGCCCCTTCAACAATTCTTGCTCTTTCAACCAATTCCCTGAAGGTGCGGATGTCAAACTCTTCTAACCGCATCCTTAAGTCCTCGTCTAACCCATTCAGGAATACTTGTCGTTTCAGCTCCTCACTATACTTATAAGAATCTAGAGCATACTGCAGAGTCGGCTGAATTCTGTCTCATATTGTTCTATGGATTTTCCTCTTTGGGATATGTGCAAGAAATCCGCACTATACCTTACTCTTAAACTTCCAGGGAAATAATCTCCAGAAACTCATTTCGAAACATGTCACAGGTGATAGGCAGCGGCAATTCCCTACTCTTGGACTCCCACCAAATCCGGGCATTAAACCTCAACATATAGGTACCATAGCTTATTTGAAGATGATGAGGAACTTCATAGGCGGCAAAAGATCGTTCTATCTGCGCGAGCCAATCCTCATCTTCATCTGGTTTCCCAAAAGCTCCGTCAAAGTAACGGTTGCTTTTGATAAAATCTGGGAGTGAAGTTCTGTACGGTCGAGGTGGTGGTGGAGGCGGCAAGGGTGCTGTATGCGATTGAGCATCAGGTGCTGCTGGTCCATGTACAGATGCTTGTGGTACCTGCTGGGGTGGTGCTTGAGCTGGTGCCGGTGGTGGCATATTCCTCTGTTGTTGCTGAACTAACACATTAAGAAGCTGTGTTAATTGACCCAGAGTGGCTTGGAGATCGCCTTGCGGGTTTGGGGCAGGAGCCACAGGGGGTACTTCTGGTTGGTTAACTTCTTCAGGGGTTATTCGATGCCTGCCTCATCCTCGGTCGTCCCCTTCTAGGTCAGCTGTTTTAATCGTTTACGTAAATACTAGATTATTAAGTCTTTTACATACTAAGCCACGGATGTCACGCCCCGAAGGGTACCCTAAACGTGGCAGTCCGCCGTACACAATATTAAAGTCTAAGAATGACCACCTCAGTCACGCGAAGGCTTCCATACTATGTACAAGGCGTCTAACACATAAAGGAGACAAATCGGAATGATACATTTTATGTTGATACAATTGAGTAACAATGTAAAAGAAATGCATTCCACTATACTCCAAATACAAAACACTATACTTCAAAATACAGTTCATCAAACTTCAATTACATTCATCCCAAGACTTCACTACATAAAACTATTACAAAGCAAATCGTAAAGCAAATCGTAACACTTTTTGATGAAAACTCATAAAGCTTATGCCTTGAAGCTCCTTGAAATACAAGATCTACTATGATGGTTGGTATTCTTGTTGATATTTCCTTGTCCCTATCAAGAGATCATGGGGACATTTAGTTCGAAATATCCAAGAATAACTTAGCCATAACAAGATCTATGAGTGGAAGGAGTAGAAGTTCACTTACTTGAAGTAAAAATAGAAGATGTAAAGAGGAAATGGAGAGTTGTGGTGTGTGTGTGGGGGGCTTGATAGGTCACGGCAAAGAGGGAAATGGGGAGAGAATTTTTGAGAGCTTTTACACTTTGCAATATGGAGAATGAAGAGAGAGAGAGGAAAAGTAGTTTATATTAAAGTGAAATTAGGTTAAAATAGAATAAAACAAATAGAAAAGAATTTGCAAATTAGAACTTGTTGGGGAAGGTTTCACGCCAACCGATGCATGAGGAGGAGAATTTGATTTTGATTTGACTTGTCATAACCTGTAATGAAGTTTAAGGGACAAAAGCATGGAGAAAAGAAGTTGATTTGAGTGATGGTAAGTATTGAAATTGTAGAGTGTACAAATAGGTAGACTAGGTGGTATAGGTGTACTTTTTGAATAGTAGGGAATTGACAAGACAATTTAATTTCCGGTAGTAATGAAATACGAATAAGGAAGTTATAACTGTATTTTTCATAAACCGAAAAATTATGAAATTTATATTTTTGAAATCCTCATTTTTTCGGTTCAAATGAGTACTCATAAGTGAATTTTTGAAATTCTATTTTCGGGGCACGCTTTTCTATAATGGGTCTCGGGATGACCCGGAATTGAAATTTTCCAAAAATCTGATCTTTTTCTTGGTTTGAAATATAATCAAGAACTATATTCAAAATTAAATTTTCTTATAAAAGTTTCTTATTTAGAAACCGAGGAAAAGCCGGAATTAGGGTTTCTAAGTCTTTCTCACAAAGCTTGAATTAAACCGGTTTAGGGTTTCATTTTCTGGTTTTCGAAGTTTACTTGATTACTAGGAAACCCAGGGTATAAAAATAATAATAAAATTGTGTAATGAAATAAAATGAATAGTGCAAAAGACTAATCAATTACCGGTAGAAATGAAAATACGATAAAAAGGTTATAACTGTAACTTTTATAACCCGAAAAATTATATAACTGATATATTTAGAAATCTCGTGGAATTACGAGTCTAACAGTACTAATGGTATATTTTTGATATCTCGAGCCCCGGGACACGCTTTTCGAAGTCTGTATCCGAACGGGTTCGAAATAGATAAAAAATTTACCAATCTGATAATTATAACGAACTTATATTACTACGAGCTATTCTACATATTTAAACTACATCTTGGCCTCTAGGGTTAAGGGTGCTAGATTGCCGGACTTACACTATTGTATTCCGGTTAGGGTTTTCGGATGATTTTCCAGTTTAGACCTTTGCCAATTTGGAAACTGAGATTTTCTGTTTATACAACGTATTTAGTTTGAGAAATTTATTTTAAATTTTATTTTTATAAGTATTTAATATCTCTTATTGCTTTCGGAAATCTTCAATTGAATCATTTTATCCGGAGTTATATCGGTACTGGTTACCAGATATGATTTTCTTGAGTTTGAGTCAAATATCGATTTTTGGAATGATTTTGGGGAAATCTTGGTTTTTATAATTTGCTTTGAAAAAGGATCTTCATAGTGTTTTGTTTTCGTATTTATTTTTCCTTCGATTTAAGGTTTTATGAACAATTGGTCAACTTAAGGATTATCTAATTTGTTATTTTGTTTCTTGAATTATTCCTTCTTAAGATTACGAGATTTCAATTTTCAACTCGTTCTATGATTCTTGGGAGTTTAATTTGATCGTTAGGGCTTTATTGTGATTTCCGTCTCTTAGGATTATTAGTCTGGTTGTTTGGGGAATTTCCAAAGTCTATATTTTATTATTGGCAGATAAAGTTTTCTTAATCGTGCTAAAGCCTAATTATGGAATTGGCCTTTGGTGATTTCCTGATCCTTCAAATTGTCATGTTATGGATTAACTTGCTCTTTAGCAAATTATAACTGTGTTTTATTTTTATCCCGATTTTTATGAATTATAGATTAGGTAAGCAGTTTATCTTACGTAATGGTTTTTTGGACTTAAGGACTTTTGTAGTCCTTATTTTATTTTTAGATTTTCTCAAGACTAATGAATTCTTATTTTCGTTTATATTTTAGAACTCGTTCGAAGTTCGGTTTTAATTTGGAGTGATTTTTAGGGTTTATTTTCGAAGTTCATTGTAGAATTATTTACTGAAATTTTTCGGGCTTACAACGGAAACTTCGGAAGCTTTCAAGAAAATAAACATATAAAGGGAAATATCATAAAAAGAAGTTAAGCAACTAAATCAAGAGATGAAATTTGTTTAAATCAAAAATTTAATTAAAAAGCATAGAAGGAAATAAATTTTATAAAGAAATCAAGGTTTACAAAAGAAATTCAAAATACAACAATTATTAAACACTTGTTCAAAAACATAAATTAAACTACTGATCGATTCTACATCCTAAGTCGATTTGGTTACAACATTCTGGTCGGTCCCATGGGATTGCTCGGATGGATTCTTCCTTCCTTCTTCGATCTTTCTTCATGGTGAGGGATCACATTACGGTGGTTGGGTCTAGAAGTCATCCTTAGCCATCTTAGTTACGAACAGCTTTAAGTCGCTTTAGTCCATCATTCTTTTTCCTTTGCGGGAGGGTCGATTCCTAGACGTGTTTGGCTCCCGTTGATCAAACTTTGTCTGCACTGCATGCTCCTCATCGGATACTTCCATTACTTCTTTCTCGGTCAGGTTCCTTATGCGAGATCATCTTCGATTCGGGATATACTCATCAGGCCATTCGAAATGTTGACTGGCTTTATGTTAATTGGAAATATCCTCATCTCGTCCATGATCTGCTAGCTTACCGTAGGCATATATAATCGTCCTATGGAATTCCAAGCTCGAAAATCGGGAAAACTAAACATCTATTATTTTGGAAAAGGAATGTAGCTTTTTGGAGCATAAGGTGTGGTCGTAATGGTACGTAAGACATTCCATATCGTAAGAAACTTCTAAGTCTGTCTAATAGGGAAAACTCCTTACAGGGCTTTCTACTTATAATCGGTAATCCACAAGGGTTTCATCATTTCTTGAGTTCAATCATAGGACCTTGATTCTAACTTATTCAAGGGTAAGCTAGAGAAGACAAGGAAGATTCTTAATTTTCCTTTTTGAGAATTTCTAGACTTATCTAACTTATCTATGTTCTTTCCTAATAACATCTCTATCTTTTTCTATTCTAGATTCATTCCTATTACCTTTATTCTATAAACTTGTTGCTCTGATACCAACTTAAATTGTCACGCCCCGAAGGGTACCCTAAACGTGGCAGTCCGCCACATATAATATCAAGGCTTAAGAATGGCTACCTTAGTCATGCGAAAGCCTTAGTATTATATGTAAGGCGTCTAACACGGTAATAGGAGACGCTTTTGGGAAGCATAGTTTAAGCAAGTAAAGATAAGCAAACAAGAATCCAGAAATAAAGTATATCATATCATAAATAACCAAAGGTCTGTTACATAATTTCTTAGGGGCATACCCCCGCTAATTCCAAGGATCGAGATAAACTTCATAACATCCAAAATACTACATTAAAGATTTCAAAGGAATTCTAATCTAAGTCTTCGAGTAGATTTCCTCCAAAAGCTTCAGCATATAGAATCTAACACAGGTACGGGGAGACCTCGGGCACAAAAATAGGTGTTCCTGAGAATACAAATATCTATAGGGGTGTAAGCTTATGGGCTTAGTGAGTAAATCCCAAAATTCATACTCAAGGAAAATTATCAACCAAGTTTATTACTCAAACATATGGGATGCAACAACCACGTGAGCATACAAGACATATGACTTTCCGGGAATCATATGTTGAATGAATTACGCCCTTCATTCGGGGTTGGGGATTCAGGCCAATTACAGCCACAACTTTTAAAAACATTTTTATAGATCTTACCGGCTCCTATACGCCATCAAAAACTTGTAGTTATTACAAGCTCCTACTAGCCACCAATTTATGTAGTTCTTACTGGCTCCTACTCGCCACTTACATGATATACCGGTTATGTCTACCACCACTATTATACTCTTTCCCACCAATTGTATAGTAGTGAATGCAATGTGACTCATCATATGAAGTGCATGAATAATTTCTTTAATTAAAGTCTAGTAGTACACTTAACTTCTTTCAAGTGATCAACCAATTTCAAACACTTCAAGATATTAATGCACATACAACTTTATTAAAAACAAATTGAGTCTCGATATACTTAGTATTCTTTCAACACATTATCATACACTTCCTTTTGATTTTTCCTAAATTCTAGTGCAACTAATTTTACAAGCACAATCGAGAGTATGAGAAAATTAACGGGAAGTAACTCACTCGGCCATGATGACACCTTTCTTGAATTGGATGGGTCGTTCGGAATTCCACTTAATCGTAGTAATCCTCGGGATACGAACAATCCTCCTCGTGATTATCTAATCAAGAAGAATACCCAAAATGAGTATTTCATGAAATTCTATCTTGAAGATTCTAAACTTTCTTAAAATCGTGGTAAAATCGTATAAGGGGAAATTCCAACTTAAAATGGCCATAACTTGCTCATTTTAACTCGGAATTTCGCGTATAATATATCGTTTTCTACCTACTCGAAAAGATCTACGCATTTCTAAGCTTATTTCCATAAAACTAAGTCGTTTGGGTTCGAAAAGATAGCGACCAGATTGACGAATTTGCAAAACTTGTTTTCCTTTTGTAAACAAAGTCATTTGAAAAGATAATATTTCAATTATTTTGTAAACTTTTGAAAGGTGTATATATATATGTAATGACTCATAACAAATGTATGAAGTAAATGAAGTTGTCTCAACTTATAAAAATTAAGGTTTTTAAAAGACTTTTGAAATTGAGATTCTATTGAATATTTATTTTACTTTTGAAAGCTCTTGAGTTATTGAGATGAATATTCTTTTTCTAAATTTAATCTCTTGTGATTTCCTTAAATTCCTAAGGTGTGGTTTTATTTTCAAAACTTGGATTCGAAAAGTAATAAAATGATAATTTTTGTTTCTTGTAATGATTCCAAAAGAGTATTTCTTGATGAAAGATAAGTTTTCATAAAACCTTTTGTTTATGTGAGAAAAATCGTTTACCAAGCATGTTCATGAGTTTTTAGGAAATCTATTT
This sequence comes from Combretum micranthum, assembly GCA_024138025.1. Taxonomy (NCBI): domain Eukaryota; kingdom Viridiplantae; phylum Streptophyta; class Magnoliopsida; order Myrtales; family Combretaceae; genus Combretum; species Combretum micranthum. The sequence goes on along the minus strand of JAMXBD010003111.1, from coordinate 6,097 downwards.
CCTATTCTTATTTAACAAGAACCTTTGGTTTTAGAAAGAAACTTCCTCCTCTATTTTTGTTGAGACAAAAACATTATGTTCATGCATGAATATGAACCATAACCATAGAAATATCAAGGAACGTAATAACTTTGAAAACTTAAATAAATAATAAAGTAAATCAAGTATTGGGACCTTAGCTTCATCAAGGTGCCCCGGGACTAAGAAAAGACTAGTCCCGAAAAAGGAAAAGAAAAAGAATTGTTTTGACTTGATGAGGACAAGTCTAAGACTAGAATGACTAGTCTTAAAATCAATCTTGAAATAAATTGCGATAGAGTAAATAAATTGCATGAAAGATAAATAAATTGCAAGACAATGGGCTTATATGCTCTAAATAATATATATAGCTATATAGATATATTAGATAGTAAAGAACATAAAGGAAACATAAATGATCATAGAGGAATTTTGATTATGAACAAAAACAAAGCATGAACCTAATGTTGCTTTCTTAACCTTCATGGTTTTAGAAAACACACGCTAAGCTCATACTAAGTAAATGAACATGAAGAAATGTTGAGAAATTTCTTACCTAAAGAAGCTAAACTAAGAGGACTTCTTGAAAGAACTCTTAAGAAATTGGAGAGAAATTTTTGTAGAGTAACTTTAGAGAAGAGGAAGTGTGAAAGAAGTAAAGGTATGAGGGGGTATTTATAGGAAAATGTGGAAGATAAATTGTGTTAATTAAATAATTGAAAATTAAAACAAATTGGAGGGATAGAGAGAGGGGCCGGCGCCACTTTGCTCGTATAGGGGAGAGAAAAATTAATTTTTTTGTTATTTTGTTAATTAAAAGTAAGAAATGAAATATGTGAGATTATATTGGAAATGAAAATGTGTAAGATGTAGGTGTATGGTTTGTAAGAGTAGTTGCAAGAAAAAGTAGAGATAGATGAATAGTGTAGAATAGTAGAAAATAGTGTAATGTAAAAGTAGACATGACAATTTAATACCGATAGTAAGAAAGTACGCATATAAAAGCGATATCTGATATTTTTAGCTATCAAAAATTACGAAATTGATATTTTTGGAAAACTTATATTTTTACGAGTCTAACGGTATATTCGGAATATTTTTCCTATTCCGAGCTTCCGGACACATTTTTCAAGAACTATGTCCGATCGGGTTCAAAGGACACTCGAATTTTGAAAAACATATTTTTATAAAACCTATAACTATTACGAACTATTATAGCTAATTTTTCCCACTTCGTTTTCTAGGTCTTGAGAAAACGGCAATGCCGGACTTAAGCGGTTACGATAAACTAGGGTTTGCTTAACTCTAGAAAATCCGGTTGACTTCCGATTAGGGTTTAAACTATAATTTTAATCCAAAAATTTCGGGGATTTACATCATCATCCTTAGCTTTTAAGCTTATGGAATGTGATTTGATGCATGAAACTCTCACTATACTTTACCTATATCACCTATGGAGGCTTTGGACAAGAGCTTTATCCAAAAATCTTGAAGAAATATGTGTGGGAGCTTATAGAAGAAATAGGGGGAGCTTGTGTTCTTGCAAGAACAAGAACAAAATGAAGAAAGAAAGAGAGGAAAAAGAGAGAGAAAAAGATAAGGAATGGTAAAGAATAAAAGGTGTAAATGAAAGAGAGAGAGAGAATGAGTGTATTAAATGTGTGTTAATTAATTGAAAGAGAAAAAAATATAAAAAAGGCAGAAAAATTGGGGGGCTTCACATGAATTTGAGCAAGAGAGAGAGAGAGGTTAAATTGCCTTGTAACTTGAAATTTGAAAGTGTAACTTACATTATTTACTATGCTAACTAAAAGAGACTTTAAATCATTAAATAAATAATTAAAATAAAAGAAAAGAGGCTATTATTAGGGGTGTGGTCAGCTGCTATTGTGGGGAAATGGAGTGTAAAATGAGTGAAAGAAAACTTGATTAATGTGTAGAATTGACAAATGAAGTGTACTGGAAGTATGGGTTGGAAAATGTACTTTTTATTAAGAAAATACAAAATAAAATTAAGAAAAATTTTTAAATGAGTGGCAGAATTTTCATAAATAAAATTAAATAATTATTTGAATTATTTTAATATTTCAACAAATATGTTATCGGTATGATCAAAATACGCGAATATTAAAAATGATATTTTTATAACCCGAAAAATTCTAAAAATTTATTTTATGAAAATAAAAATACTTTTTCAAATATCTTTTAATTATTAAATTAATTTATTTTATTTTTAGTATCGGATCTTAAACAGAATCTGATCCCGTAAAAGCCCGAAACTAACTAAATTTTATAAAAACAATTTTTTCTATGTTATATAAAATATTTATCTAAAAATATAAGGTTTTATAAGAATAATAGAATTGTGTAATGAAATAGAAGTGAATAGTGCAAAAGACTAATTAATTACCGATAGTAGTGAAATACGAATAAAATCGCAAAATCAGATAATTCTAGTTATTAAAAAATTATAAAACTGATATTTTATAAATACTTATGAAAATACAAGTCTAACGATACTAATGGCATATTTTTGATATCTCGAGCCCCGAGACATGCTTTTCGAAGTCTATATCCAAACGGGTTCGAAATAGGTAAAAAATTTACCAATCTGATATTTTTAAGCAAACTTATATTACTACGAGTTATTCTACACACTTAAACTACACCTCAGCCTCTAGGGTTAAGGGCGCTAGATTGCCGGACTTAAACTACTGTATTCCACTTAAGGTTTCCGGGTGATTCTCTGGTTTGGATCTTTGCCAATTTGGAAACTGATATTTTATGTTTATACAACATATTTAATTTGAGAAATTTATTTTAAATTTTATTTTTGTAAGTATTTAATATCTTTTAATGTTTTCGGAATTCTTGGATTGAGTTTTATTTTTGAAGGTTAATCATTATTTACTTTTTAATAATTTGTTTTTGGGCTTTATATTACCCGATTTTATAAGTCGGAGTTAAATATGAAATTTGTCATATGTAGTGGTCTTAGATTTTGAAGTATGTTGAGTTTTTATTTTATTTTTAAGGATTTGTATTTTCCTCAAGATTAAGAAGTTTCTGGATTCGTTCGGGATTTAAAACTAGTCGAAGTTCGGTTTTAATTTGGAGTGATTTTTAGGGTTTATTTTTGAAGTTCATCCAAGGCTTACACACATCTCTTTCAGAAGGCTGCTACTCCTATGCATAGAGTTGGATTGGCTGTTATCATGCTGTAACACGAGCCATGTTCCTTCCTAGAGAATCCAAATCACCCAGGGAATGCAACTCTAGGTTTGGAGCCCACTTAACTGAACTCTTTAGGTGGGGACCTAGGGACTAGCAGTAGAAGGTCGCAGATCTTCAACACTAATTCCTTAACCTTCGATACAAAGGGATAAATCCATTCTATATATGGTTTTCGGATAACTATATATATTTGTGTAATCACGTGATTGTTGCATTGTATGTATAACATATGTGTGAAAATTGAAATGAACTTGTTTGAAACCAGGTGCGAATGGAAAAGAATGTCTCACTAAGCTAGTTGTAAGCTTATACTGTCACGTCCCGGAGGGTACCCTAAACATGGCAGTCCGCCGTATATATTATTAAAGCTAATGAATGACAACCTTAGTCATGCAGGAGCTTCGATATCACATGCAATGCATGCTTCCAAGATAGTAGGAGACTTACAAGGGTATTACATTTAAGTAGATAATAAAAGCATGCAATAACTTATATAAATAAAAATGTAATATTCATTTGGATAATAATATCTTACAACTTCTTGGGGGCATTCCCCCGTTCTAAATAGTCTTGTTTAACTAAGCCATCATCAAAATATATATAATTATAACATAAACCTACTATAGAGATTTTTCCTAGAAGTCTATGTTCAAATCAAAATACATATAACTTCTCCCAAAAACTCCTAGTAGCTTTGGCTCATACCTAGCAAATGGGGCTCCTTAGTGCCAACCACAGGTAATCATACTGTAACAAAAAGCTATAGGGGTATAAGCAAAACTAGCTTAGTGAGATAACTCCCATCTACAAAACATTTCTATAATTCAAACAAGTATTTAAACAATCATATGAGAATGCACCAATCACATGAGCAAACAAAATACACAAGATTAACCAGAAACCATGTGTAACATGGATTTTATGCCCTCCATGTCGAGGGTTGGGTGGTTACAGGCCCATACGACCATCAATAGTTGCAGATTTACTGGCTCCTACTCGCCCTATAGACTTTCCGGCTCCTACTTGCTCATGTAGATTTTCTGGCTCCTACTAACCACCACTACAACTCCTCGTTTCCCCACACGAAGAATAGTAGTGAAAATAAATGTGACTCACAAATATGATATGCATGAATTATTTTCACTATAGTTTTAACCAAATAATGTTGAGTTCAAGTTAAAGGCGATCAAAACAATATTCATCATATCACTACAAGGAAACATAAATTATTCATCAATTCTTCTTTCGATATTTTAACTTTTATTCAATCATTCATGAATCCAAATCACACATCATTCATTCATTTATCTTTTCCTTATTTTCTAGTGCTACTACTTACAAGCACAAACAAGGAAATGTAACTAGTAAGGGATTAACTCACTCCATCACGATCACTCCTAATTGAAGTAGTCTTCCGGGAAAGTAATATCGGTTCCTTCTTCACCTAAACAAGATGAAATACCCAAAATGAGTCTTTCATAGAATTTCTATTTTTGAAGATTCTAAATTTATCTTAAATTCACGGTAAAATCGGATTGGAGGAAATTCCAAATTAAATGGTCATAACTTGCTCATTTTAACTCGGAATTTTGCATATTATATATCGTTTTCTACCTATTCAAAAAGATCTATCTAGTTCGAAAGCTATTTTCATCAAACTAAATCGTTTGAGCTCCGAAATAGTGGTGATCAGATTCACCACGAATTTTTACAAAACTTGCATTCCTTCTTTTAACAAAAACTCATATTAAAGAGATAGATATTATAATAGTATGTAAAACCTTTGAAATGTATTTACATATATTTATTGACTCATATCAAATGTATGAAACTAATGAAGTTGTCTCAAACCATGAATTTTTTTTTTTAAATAAAGTCTTCTAAAGATTTTGAAAAAGTGAAACTTTTGAAAATTTCTCTTATTTTGCTACAGAATATGTCAAGTTATATTAAATGAATATTTTTTCTTTTCTTAATTTCATTTCTTTAGTCTTTTTAAATTTCTAAAGAATGATTTTTATTTTCTAAGCGTAGTTTCTAATACTTTTTGAAAGTAATAACAACTCTATATTTGTAGAAATAATTTCCTTATTTCTTAAGATCATTCTATTTTTTATAAAAGAAATTTTTTGGTGTTTGTCAAACTAGTATTGATGAAAAAGTGAAGTTTAGTAAAACTTTTGTTTACTCAAGAATTTCTTTCCATGTTATGTATGTATTGTACAAATTCCTATGAACTCTTCTAGATTTCTTTAGAAAAGTTTGTTAAGATAAATTCTTAAGTTTTTATGAAAAATTACTTCCTACTTTTATTTTTAGAGAAGAATTTCTATTTTAAGAAAATTTTTCCTCATTTTTCTTGTTGAGACAAAATCAAAATATTCATGCATGATTATGAATATGAATCATAAAATTATGAAAACATAAGAAAGACATAATAATTAAAGAAATAAGATAGTAAAGAATATATCAAGCATTGGAACCTTAACTTCATCAAGGTATCTCGGGACTAAGAATAGACTAGTCCCAAAAAGAAAAAGAAAATGTTTTGACTTGATGATGACAAGTCTAAGACTAGAAAGACTAGTCTTAAAAACAACATGAAAGTAAATAAATTGCAAGGAAAGTAAATAAATTACAAAACAAATGAGCTTATATGCTCTAAAAGATATATATAGATACGTAGATATATTTAGTTAATTATATATATAAAAGTAACATAAAAGAAAATAGATTCATGAACAAAAACTAAGTATGAACATATTGTTGCTTTCTTAACCTTCATGGTTTAGAAAACACACACTAAGTTCATACTAAGTAAATGAACAATTTAGAAAGCTAAAAC